>JAPQNM010000036.1:5445449-5450449 GCA_029783475.1 Metacarcinus magister
AAGAAGGAAGGAAGGAAGGAAGGAAGGAGAAGAGGAGGAGGAAGAAGAATATTTTACTCCATTCTACTCCATTTTCAATTCTAGTATTTCCAATATAACCCTTTTTTCCTTCTCTCCCTTCCTCTTCTACCTCTCTTCTTCGCTTTCTTCCTGCTATACCTCCTCCTCCTCCTACTCCTCCTCCTCCTCCTCCTTCATTTCTCTCTCCTCTCTCCCTCTTCGCAACGAGACCCAATTAGTCAACCTTCCAGGATTTTCATAACTGGAACCATTACTGGAAATTGTATCGAAGGTGATTTTGACGAAGACGATGAGAGGTAAAAATAATGTCTGGGATGAATTTTTTTTTTTTTAGTTTAGTTTCCCTCCCTGACATTTTGATTGAAAGAAAACGTATTGAACGACCTTGAAGAAAGAAAATGAGAAAGAGAGAGAAAGAGAGAAAAAGAGAGAAAGGAAGAGAAAAATAAATAAAGAAAGAGAGATAGAGATAGAAAGAAAGAGAAAGAGAGAAAAGAAGAAAGAAAGAGATAAATAAATAAATAAATAAATATATAAAGAGAAACAGAGAGAAAAAAAGGAAGAAAGGAAGAAAGAAAGAGAGATAGAGATAGAAAGAAAGAAAGATAGAAAGAAACACAGTAGGAAAACAAACATAACCACAACAAATTCAACCCGAAATCATGACAAACAAACAAACAAACAAACACACAAACTTTAATACACACCTACCTACCTTGCCTTTATGCAAATTTACACCCCAAAAAAGAGGGGAAATCAGAACTAACCTTACCTTTTTCCCTCACACCTGAGCACACCTGGTTATTGGCTTAATGAAGTGTGCTTACCTCTTCCCCTCACTTCCCCTTCCTTCCCCTCACTCCCCTCCCCTTCCCTCCCCTCACCTCCCCTTCCTTCCACTCACTTACCTCCTATACTTCCCCTTATCTTTTTTCTCTCTTTCCTCCCTCATTTCTTTCTTTATTTCATATTATTACTTACTTACATCCTTCCCCTCCTCCTCCTATTCTTCTATTTACTTTTCTTTTTTTCTTTCTCTCTCTTTCTCCATTATTTATTCAGTTTCTTCATTCCTTCTCCATTTGTTTTTCTAATTTCGATAAAATCTTCCTTTTCAAAATTCTTCTATCCTTTTTCTTTCCTATTTTCCTTCTTCGAAACTTTCCTTCTTATTTCTCTTTTTTTTTCCCTTCTCTCATAAATTTCCTTCCCATTCTTTTCATCTTTCAAAATCTTCCTTTCATTTTTTTATTCCTACTTTCAAAAATCTCCTCATTTTTTTCTTCTTACATATATCGTCCTCGAGTGTCTTTATCTAGCTAGTCTTCCACACCTTAATCCTTTATATCTTATTTTATTGCCCTCTTCTCCTTCCTTTCGACTTCTTCCTTCCCTCCCTTCCCTCCCTGCCCTCCATCCCTCCATCCCTAAATGCCTTTCCTCTCCAAAATTCTCTCCAGTTTTTCTCTCCATCCCTTAAGCCTCACCCTGTCACACCTCCTCTTTCCTCCACCATATGTTCTTCCTCCAGACTTTCCTCCCCCTCCTCCTACTCCTCCTCCTCCTCCTCCTCCTCCTCCTCCTCCTCTTCTGCCTCACCTGTCTCCCTTAATGACTTGAGGTAAATCAGGTGTGTTAAAGGTGAATAATGATTTATATCTTTTGGTTAGGTTTATTGTTATATTCCAAGGGTGTGTGTGTGTGTGTGTGTGTGTGTGTGTGTGTGTGTGTGTGTGTGTGTGTGTGTGTGTGTGTGTGTGTGTGTTATTCTCTCTCTCTCTCTCTCTCTCTCTCTCTCTCTCTCTCTCTCTCTCTCTCTCTCTCTCTCTCTCTCTCTCTCTCTCTCTCTCTCTCTCTCTCTCTCTCTCTCGCTCTCTCGTATTCGCGCTTCTATATTGCTTAATTATTTTGTGTATGAAATATTAATTCAATTTCTTGTGTGTGTGAGTGTGTGTGTGTGTGCGTGTGTGTGTGTGTGTGTCAGAGAGAGAGAGAGAGAGAGAGAGAGAGAGAGAGAGAGAGAGAGAGAGAGAGAGAGAGAGAGAGAGAGAGAGAAAGAGAGAGAGAGAGAGTTCCTGAATTTCATCTGTCGTGGAGAGAAGCGAGTCATTTATCATCTGACGTCAACCAGAAAACACTGCTCCACCCTCAGTCTGCTCCACACTTACTCTGCTCCACCTACTCTGCTCCACTCTCAAGGCTCCACCTACTCTTACCACCATCTAGAGGCGATAACTGTTATTACAATACATAACACTGCCCTCTATTGACCAACTTTCACACTAACTAACCGACAACACTGCAGTCTGGTGGCAGGTTACTGAACTAATAAATGTAACGTCACCGCCTATTGGTAAGCTTTCAAACTAATTTAGCGATTGTAATGGGATGAGTGTGAAGTATTATGTGTAACAACGACATCTATTGATTAGTTTCCGTACTAATGTGGCGACTAAACTGACAGGAGGGGAAGAGAGGGGAAAGGAGGGAGAAAGGAGGAGAAGAGAGGGGAAGAGAAAGGTGGGAAAGCAAAGAAGAGCTAGACGAGTGGAGTAGAGAGGAAAAGAGAGGAGAGAGGGAGATGGAGGAAGAGGACTGAGATAATAATAATAATAATAATAATAATAATAATAATAATAATAATAATAATAGTAATAATGATTGAAATAATTGTGTCCTCATGTCATTATTAAAGATAAGAATGAAAGATTATTGTGATAAAACATGTCTCTCTCTCTCTCTCTCTCTCTCTCTCTCTCTCTCTCTCTCTCTCTCTCTCTCTCTCTCTCTCTCTCTCTCTCTCTCTCTCTCTCTCTCTCTCCTACCCTTCCCTCACTCCCCTTCCCCTCACCCCCTTAACCCCTTACCTAAGTCACGTTCAAAATGTCTTCAAATCCAATTCCATTTAGCATTAAGAGCGATGTCTCAGGTAAGGTCAGGTAAGGTCAGAACAAGCTCAGGAATTCTCTCGGGAAATCGCTCTGATCGGTGTTAGGAAGCGAGGTGGTTATAGGGATGTGTTAGGGGAAAGTTAGGGATGTTTTTGTATCTGTGTTAGGAAGAGAGACAGTTTTAGGGATGTGTTAGGGTGAGTTAGGGGAAGTTTAGAGATTTTTTTGTTATTTATTTTTACGATTGATAGTGATTTTCGTTGTTTTTTTAGTGTTATGTTTGTGGTTTGTAGTGATAGAGAGAAAGAGAGAGAGAGATATGTGGTTATTTTCTTTCTCTATCTCTCTATTTCTTCCCTCTCTTTCAATTCTCTCTCCCTCCCTCCTTCCTCCATATCTCTCTCTATCCATTCATTCGTTCCATTCTATTATCTTTTCCCTCTCTCCCTGTCTATCATCTTCCACATTTTTTCTTATCTCTCTCCTTCCTTCCTTCCTTCCTTCCTTCCTTCCTTCCTTCCTCCTTCCTTCCTTCCTTCCTTCCTTCCATTTCTCTATTTTTTCTTCTAACAATAATTTATCTGTCTATCTATGTCTCTTACACTCCATATTTTCTTCCATATATCCTTCTCTCCTTCCCTCCTTCTCCCCCTCTCTCCCTCTCTCTCCCTCTCTCTCTCTCTCTCTCTCTCTCTCCTGCTGTCTTGGGAGGAGGCCAGACTGTCTCTATTTATCGCTTTCTTTAACTGCTTTCTATTGTACAGCAGATTTTATGAGAGAGAGAGAGAGAGAGAGAGAGAGAGAGAGAGAGAGAGAGAGAGAGAGAGAGAGAGAGAGAGAGAGAGAGAGAGAGAGAGAGAGAGAGAGTAGGTGGTAAAAAAAGAAAATTTTGGGATTGGAAGAGAAAGTAGGGAGATAGGGAGGGAAGGAAGGAAGAAGGGAGGGAGGGAGGGAGGGAGGGAGGGAGGGAAAGATGAAGTAGATATATATGTTAGAGGAGAGATGGAGGTGGTGAGGCGTGAGAGAGAGAGAGAGAGAGAGAGAGAGAGAGAGAGAGAGAGAGAGAGAGAGAGAGAGAGAGAGAGAGAGAGAGAGAGAGAGAGAGAGAGAGAGAGCCCGATACTATAGGGCCCTGTGGGAAAGAAAAAAAAAGAGAGATAGAGAGAGTGAGAGAGGGGAATGGGAAGGCAATTTAGTCTGTGGGAAGAAATGACAGAAGGGAAAGAAAGAAAGAAAGAAAGAAAGAAAATCGTCAGCATTGTATTGTTAAGAATGTAAAAGAGCGTAGAGATAGAAATAGAGATAGAGATAGAGTGAGAGAGAGAGAGAGTTAGAGATAGAGATATAAATGGAGATAGAGTTAGAGATAGAGTTAAGTAGGAGAAGGAAATAGGAGTGAAAGTGGCTCCCTTGGGTGGAGTGAAGAGAAAGAGGAGGAGGACGAGGAGGACGAGGAGGAGGAGGAGGAGGAGGAGGAGGAGGAGGAGGAGGAGGAGGAGGAGGAGGAGGAGGAAGAGGAAGGGAATAAAGTAGAAATAGTCTCATTGTTAAGGAAAGAGGACAAGAAGGGAATGGAGAAAGAGGAAGAGAGGAAGAGGGAGGAGGAGGAGGAGGAGGAGGAGGAGGAGTTACAGAATCGAGTACAATTCAAACGTTGTGTAAATTGGTAAATATGAAACCTAATATTTACATTCTTCCTCACGTGGTGTTGGAAGAGGAGGAGGAGGAGGAGGAGGAGGAGGAGGAGGAGGAGGAGGAGGAGGAGGAGGAGGAGGAGGAGGAGGAGGAGGAGGAAAAGAAAAGGAAGGTGGTAGAGGGAGTGTGAGAGAAAGAGAGAGAAAAAAAAATTGGTGTTAAAATATAAACAAAAACAAAACAAGGGTGACACACTAAAATTAGGGTGATTAAGGGGGTTCAAAATTAGGGTGAAATTTGTGAAAGGGTTAAGAAGTTATAATTGAATTCTCATTATAGTTACAAGGCTGCTAGGGTGACAGGCTAAATAATAAG
This sequence comes from Metacarcinus magister, assembly GCA_029783475.1. Taxonomy (NCBI): domain Eukaryota; kingdom Metazoa; phylum Arthropoda; class Malacostraca; order Decapoda; family Cancridae; genus Metacarcinus; species Metacarcinus magister. Next base: position 5,450,372 of record JAPQNM010000036.1, read on the forward strand.
GGTGATTAGAGGAAGGGTGAAGGTTGTAAGGGAGGGTAAAAGTTGATATTAAACTCACATTATAATTACAATATCATC
>JAPQNM010000036.1:5455449-5462949 GCA_029783475.1 Metacarcinus magister
ACATTTGCATATGAATAAGAAGGTAAATCACTCCCTTCTTCCCTTCATATCATAGCACGTTATTTACCTGAAGAAGGGCACCTGTGTTCACCCATAGAACACCTATAATCAGTTACCTGTCGTGTTCCTCCTTCAGGTAAGCAATGAAGAGGAGGAAGAAGAGGAAGAGGAAGTAATAATACGAGAAAGATATATTTAAGAGGAGGATTTAGGAGGTAGAAATGAGGAAAGGTTAGTAAGGAATATATATGAATAAAAACAAGTAAAAATAAATAATAATGAAAAGAAAATCTAACCTATTTTATTCCTGGCCTCTCTAAAACACATATCAAGAGGAGGAAAAAAAGAGGGGAAAAAACAATGAATTAATCCCGTCTGTTTGCTCTGATACTCTTGAAAACAGAGTCCAAAGTCGTAATGAAGAGATAACAGCGAGAGGAAAGAAGGAAAGAAGGAAAGAAAGAGGAATTTGTGAACTTTTTTCCCCCGTGAATGCCTTTAGAAATACTGATTAACTCGTGTGTTTAAAAGTGGAGGGGAAAAAAAGAGGAAATTATGCCAGGGAATGTAACCTAAAATTCCTTTGAGTAGATAAGAGAGAGAGAGAAAAAAAAGAGAGATTTCTAAACCTCAAAATCGAGACAAAATTGAGTTATATCATATTTTTTCTGTTACTTGTAGAGAGAGAGAAAAAAAAATAAATAACAGAAGTGCAACCTTGTAAATAAAACAATGATAAAAAGGGGAACAAGAAGAAAAGAGAATAAAGGAGGAATAACGAATGAGATGCTAAAGAGGAAGAGGGAAGGATAAGTGAAGAGATAAGAGGTGATAAAGAGAGGAAGAAAGATAATAAAAGTGATGATAAATGTCGAGAGGAATAATTAAAGAAAATATATTAAGAGAGTGAGAGACAAAAATCTTGAGGAAATAAAATAAGCAACAGAAAGAAACATGAATAAAAAGGAAAAGGAAAGGGAAAGGGAAGGAATAAAGGAAGGAATAAAGGAAGGAAAGAAAGGGCAACAAAACAAGGAAGTAAAAGAGAACTGTTGATAAAAGAGGATTAGAAGTGATTGTGAAGATTTGGGAGGTGTGTGTGTGGCCACCCCTTGAGATTAGGGGGGGAGGGGGGAGGGGGGGAAGGGGGAGGAGATTGGAGGGGAGGGAAAAAGGGGGAAAACTTGGAAGAAAATAAGATGGGAGAGAGAGAGAGAGAGAAAGAGAGGGAGAGTATAGTATGATGGAAAGGGAGAAGGGAAAATAAATAGGGAGATAGGAGAGAGAAGGGAAAAAATAGGATGTGGTAAGGAAGAGGGTAAGAGAGAGAAAGGGAAAAAAAGAGAATAGATAGAAATAGAGGGAAGAGAAGAGGGGAGAGAAGAAGGGGAAATAGATGAGAATATGAAAGAGAATAAGGAAGAGGAAGGGGAGAGAATAAGAGACATTAGAAGAGAATGGAAGAGAAGAAAAAAGGAGAGGAATGGAGGAAGGAAAAAGAGGAGAGATGAAACTAAGTTAAAGGGAGGGAAAGGGAGGAAGAAGAGGAGGAGGAAGAAGAAAAGGAGGAGGAGGAGGAGGTACCTTACTAAACCTGTCATCAGCTCGTTATGCCCTTCTTCCTTAGTACATGGTGAGTGAGGAAGGGGGGGGGGGGGGGAGGGGTCACACTAACAAGACAGGTGAGTGAGTGAGTGAGTGAGTGAGTGAGAAAGTGAGGGAGGGAGGGAAGGAAGGAGGGAGGGAGGGAGGGAGGGAGGGAGGGAGGGAGGGAGGGAAGGAGGGAAGGAGGGAGGGAGGGAGGGAGGGTGGGGATGTTAAAAGTTTGATTTTTTTGTTTATATAATCTTAGTTATTAATCTTTTTGAACTTGTATCAGTAACTTTTTTAATGTATTTTCTGGTTGTTGTTTTTGTTGTTATTGTTTTGTTGTTGTTATTGTTTTATTTCTTCTTCTTCTCTTCTTCTTCTTCTTCTTCTTCTTCTTCTTCTTCTTCTTCTTCTTAAACAATAAAGTTAAAAGAGAATGTGATTGACAACAAAAGTTTAACCGGGAAAAAAAGTGACGAAGACTTGAATTCTATTGAAGAAAATAATATATATATAATCCTTCCAAAAAAACACGATTCATTCATGTTAAAAAAAAGATGACCTGACCTCGATTGTAAGAACCCCGTAGATTTATGACCATAAGTCTAACATTCACTGACAAGAATTTCCATAACGTGTATAGAACAGGTCTTGAGGGAGGCGAGGAGGCGAGGAAAATGTACATTTAATAAAAATAAATAAATAAAAGTTTCTTATCACCACCAGAAATGTTTTTATTTATTTATTATTTATTTTTTATAAGTAACAAGGTGAGAAAGTGAATTGAGTGGAAGTGATTAAAGATAGCTCTCATTTTCTTTATCAGTGGAGAGAGAGAGAGAGAGAGAGAGAGAGAGAGAGAGAGAGAGAGAGAGAGAGAGAGAGAGAGAGAGAGAGAGAGAGAGAGAGAGAGAGAAAAAGAGAGAGTAAACTTTCTTCTGCTCTAAATCTTCTTTTCTGACCCCTAGCGGCCTATCTCCCCTCTCTTTTCTCTCTCCCCTCTCTCTCTTCCTTTTCTTTCTCTCTCTTCCTCTCTCCTCTTTCCTAGGACCCAGTAGAGCAATAGGCGGCAGAGAGATAAGAGAGAGAGAGAGAGAGAGAGAGAGAGAGAGAGAGAGAGAGAGAGAGAGAGAGAGAGAGAGAGAGAGAGAGAGAATAAATGAGGGTAAAAGTGCAAGTGAAAGAGGGAAGAGAAGGATTAGGAGGAGGATAAAGTTAAAGTGGAGGGAAAAGAGAAAGAGAGAAAGAGAGAAAGTGAGAGAGAAAGAGAGAAAGTGAGAGAGAAAGAGAGATAGTGAGAGAGAAAGATTAGATTACAAAGGAGCAGTGGGTAGTGTGTCCAAGTGACTCTTTAATTTGTGGTGGGAGGGAAAGGGGAAAGGAAAGAAAAACTAAAGAAATAATAATAAAAGAGAGAGAGAGAGAAAGAGAGAGAGAAAGAGAGAAAGAGAGAAAGAGAAAGAGAGAGAGAGATGCGCTATATGCCTTTCAATAGGAACAATAGAATATAAGAAACAAAAACCTGTCACACACTCATCAATCTTAGTTTTGTGTTGACGTGAAAAAGTCTTGGGGACTGACACACCAAGATTCACTTACCAATACATGGGATCCTAAACAGCAACGTACCCTAGGGTCCCGGCGGAGTCTATTTGATATAACTTCTCTACACTAACTCCTTGCATTAGAGAAAGGATAGTACAGGAGGAAGAAATGAAGTACAAAGGAAGAACAAACAGTAGCAGTCTTGTTGGAGGAATAATAATAGTAGTGGTAGTAGTAGTAGTGATACAGAAAAAGACAAATAAGAATGCAAAGACGGAAATAGAAGAAATAGTATGGAAGAATATGAAAAGAAGAAACAGAGACAAAGAAAAAGGAAGAGGAAGGAAATACCAAACAGGAAATAAGAAAAGAAAAAGGAAGAAATGTGAGAAACGGAGAAGAGGGAGAAAGTGGAGAGAATGAACGAAAAATAGGAGACAGAGAGAAGGAACTTTAGGGAAGAAGATAATTAAGCAAAGAGAGATAGATAGAGAGAGAGAAAAATAAAGAGAGAGAAAGAAAGAGAACAAGAACGAAAAAGGAAGTAGTAAAGACACAGAGGATATAGGAATGAGAGGAACGAGAAACGAGAAACGAGTCACAAAGAAGAAGAAGGGAAACACAAAATAAAAAGAGGAGTAAAGGATGGAAATGAAGAGGTAATAAGAAGAATGGAAGGAGGGAAGGGAAGGGAAACCATACAATTAACAAACCGAGAATGCAAGTATTGATAGCTGCCTCAAAGGGTCAAAGAACGTAGGAATTAAAGGAAATATTGACGTTAGAGGAATTTTTACACTAATAGAGAGGAAAGGAGAGTTAAAATGAGAGGAAAGGAGGGGAAAGGGTAGAAATAAATTGATTTGGTATTAAATAAAATCAAAAAGTGGAATTATGAAACTGAGGTAAATTTTATATTATGATTACCTTACCTGTAATTTGATTGGGTCAGGTAAGCTGGGCATCACATCAGATTAAGCTTAAGGTGTCGTGTGGTGAGGATAAGCTTATGACTTTAATCTTTATGGATGAAGACAAGAGTTATTTTTTTGTGATTATATGATGTGGTGTGTGAATGACGTGTGTGTGTGTGTGTGTGTGTGTGTGTGTGTGTGTGTGTGTGTGTGTGTGTGTGTGTGTGTGTGTGTGTGTGTGTAAAGGTTAAGTGATTGCATGTTTAAACTGATTAGTGTACACGTTAGTAGTAAATAAAATTAATTGACTCAAATACCACCACCACCACCACCACCACCACCACCACCACCACCACCACCACCACCACCACCACCACCACCACCACTACCACTACACACATTAACATCGTCATTAGGGAGATCAGCAGGAGGGGAGAAACTCTATCCCTAACGTCACTATTCATTGTAAATATGTGTTTGTTAATCTAATTCTCTGGTTTCCCTTTTGGTTTCCCGATTCTCTCTCTCTCTCTCTCTCTCTCTCTCTCTCTCTCTCTCTCTCTCTCTCTCTCTCTCTCTCTCTCTCTCTCTCTCTCTCTCTCTCTCTCTTATTGTTTTCATTGGCATTATAACATTTCGTATCATTATAAATTGAAGACTTACTTACTCTCATTATCATACATTATATACACATTGAAAAAAACATAAATACTTACATGTATACACGCTTCCCCAACCCTTACACACACACACACACACACACACACACACACACACACACACACACACACACACACACACACACACACACACACACACACACACACACATATCTGGTCATACAACGTTAAGCTTCCACACACACCAACTCAAGCCTTTCCACATGTCTCCACACCTGCCCTACACCTGTCGAGACCCAGCACACCTGTCGCACCTGAACCACCACTAATCTCTACAAAGTTTTGAACCCCAACACAACCTACTGCAAAAACCTGGAAATCTAGAAGCAATGGTTACAAACTTTCAGAATATAACGTTTTATTTTTTATTTTTTTTAGTAGAGAGAGATTTCTTATTTTAGTATTCACCGTAGGACCTCAAAATCCTTCCCCAGAGTCTCTCGTAGGATTCTATAGCAGCCTAAGGGAGAGATTTTTGGGGTCATTTCAAGATCGTCAAAAAGTTTTAAATATGATGTCTTAAATTCATAGGTTTTTTTATGTAAGTCTTTCTCTCTTATTATTCGTGTTTCTTCCTTCTCCTCCTTATTCTGTCATCTTTTGTAATCTTTTTCCTCCCTTATTCTTTTTCTTGATATATTAATGACCTCTTCTTGTCACCCTAACTTCCCTGACCTTTCCATAACCTCTGATACTTCATTTAACTTCCTTATTCCCTGACCTTCACTTATCTCCCTCATAACCTAATACTTCTTTAACTCCTCTTGTCTCCCCTCATCCCCCTTAACTCCCTTCCCTTCCTCACTCCATCACGTTCTCTACACCCTCAGCCAATCCCTTCCTCCTCCTTCCTCCTCCTCCTCCTCCTCCTCCTCCTCCTCCTCCTCCTCCTCCTCCTCCTCCTCCTCCTCCACACACCCTGAAGGTCCATCTTGCTTCCCCTCGAGACCTTTAAATGTCATAATTACTTTTCAAGAGTTAACGAATTGGTTCATAAGCTATTTCGAGTGCCCTTGTTTCCTCCCCTTCTCTCTCTTTTTTTTTCTCTCTCTCTCTCTCTCTCTCTCTCTCTCTCTCTCTCTCTCTCTCTCTCTCTCTCTCTCTCTCTCTCTCTCTCTCTCTCTCTCTCTCTCTCTCTCTCTCTCCCTGCAAGTCCAATCATAACGTTGTATACAAATTATCATGACAAGCTTATTTTTACACATCTCGTTTAAGACATTTTCCTTCTACACGCAACCGTCGGCCTCGTCTCACGCTATCTGTGTCACTACCACGAGAGAGAGAGAGAGAGAGAGAGAGAGGAGAGAGAGAGAGAGAGAGAGAGAGAGAGAGAGAGAGAGAGAGAGAGAGAGAGATCATTAAGTTAACTCACACACACATTGTACCTTTCCCTCATTCACCCTCTTCCCTTGCACCTAAAATCACCCTAAACTGGACTCCCTTTATGCTAAACTTGCTCTTTCTCTCTAATCTCCCTTCCTTCAGTCTTAACTTTATATCCTTCACCCTGAACACACCCTAATCACCCTTTTTTTCTCTCTCTCTTTCTCTCTCTCTCTCTCTCTTTCTCTCTCTCACTCTAAAATGGTCGGAGTCACCCTAGGTATCTGTAATTACCATTAGGTTGTTATGGTTCCTTCTCCCTTGGCTAAATGCATTGTAATTACCAAGAAGAAGAAGAAGAAGAAGAAGAAAAGAAAAGAAATAACAGTAATGACAACAACAATAATAACAATAATAATAATAATGATAATAATAATAATAACAATAATAATAATTCTAAAACTCACCACCAGAGGCGTTGCTTTCACCTGTCACCCACACATACCTGGGAAAAACAAATGAAAACCAATTAATATTCAGTGTCTATAAAGGTGTTGGTTTCAGTAACACCTTATAATCTATATCTATATTTTTTTTCCTTGGATTATAATACCACACAAACGTTTTCCAGGAACATTATCTGCTAGAAAACGTTAATTGCTCCTGAAAATCTACGTTCAATTGATTTTCCAGGATTCATTTTTATTTAGCTATACTTACTCCTTGTACTTGTCTTGGTAATACTGTCAAAGGTATAATTTGATCTATTTTTCTATGTATATATCACTATCTATTTGTGTACCAATGGTGTATATATTTACCAACATCCCTTGACACGTAACCTTTCCAATAAGATAAAGAAAATTCCCTTGAGCTGGTCACAGAATGCTTGATGTTTGGTCTGTCTGCTATTTCTGTTATTTCTCAGTCCATCCCTAACACCGGTGGAATACAGTGTCTGCTCCACCCTCACCTCCACCCCCTCCACTTCCTCCACCCTCACTGCCTCCTCCACCTCCTCCTCCTCCTCCACCCTCACTGCCTCCCTCCACCTCCTCCATCATTGTTCTCTTCTCTTTAATGCCTCCCACCTACATGCAAGACATCCTCGCTATAAATCTGAGGTGAAAATTGCTCAGGTATTCTACAGGTAAATAAATACATGTGGATTATTTTTGGTGTTCATTTGTTATGGGTTTTTTTTATTTATTATTATTCCTTATACGAGTAAATTCTGTGAGCAGTGTTATATTTTTTTCCGTGTTTTATTTTTTTTTTTGTGTGTGTGGTTTGAGTTCATTAGTTTTTTTAATAAGGGATTTTTTTAAAGATATTTTTAGAATCAGATTTGACTTTCCTGTTTTTGTTTTTTTTATATATCACCTGCAAGTGTCTTTTTTTTCTACCTTGTATCTATTTCCTCTTGTCTACCTTCCTTACCACGCCCA
>JAPQNM010000036.1:5467949-5520361 GCA_029783475.1 Metacarcinus magister
CACCAGGAATCGATACCCACCACACAGATATCATCCCTCACGCCTCACCACGCTTTTTTCACCCTTAATACCGAGTGTACAAGGGTGAAAATATCTAGTAGAGTGTTTTGTGGGTTACGCCTCGAAGGTCCTCCTCGTCAAAGTGGAGAGTGAGGTCGTTCATTCTCGAGAACTTGTTGCAGGATGGTCCCCCTTCAACCTGGTCCTTCTTAGAGGTGATGCCGTGCCCTTCCGTGCCCTTCCCTGCCCTTCCTTGCCCTTCCCTGCCCTTCCCTGGTATTTGCACTCCTCCCTCATGTCCTTCTCCTCCTGTTGTTGTTGTTGTTGTTGTTGTTGTTGTTGTTGTTAGTGGTGGTGGTGGTGGTGGTGGTGGTGGTGGTGGTGGTGGTGGTGGTGGTGGTGGTGGTGGTGGTGGTAGTGGTCTAACATGTTTTTCACTCTCTCTATCTCTGTCTCTCACTTGTATCCATCGTTTTTTCTTTTTGTCCTCCTCCTCCTCCTCCTCCTCCTCCTCCTCCTCCTCCTCCTCCTCCTCCTCCTCCTCCTCCTCCTCCTCCTCCTCAAGTACCAGAATCACAAACTTTATTTTTTTCCTCCTCTTCTCTTCCTTTCTTTAAGTTACTTCAGTACATTTACCTCTCTCCCTCTCCCTCTCCCTCTCTCTCTCTCTCTCTCTCTCTCTCTCTCTCTCTCTCTCTCTCTCTCTCTCACAAGCCGCACCTTCCGTAATGCTCTCTCCCTCCTACTCTCCCCTCACTCACAAAAATTCCCCTTCCTCCTTCTTTTCGCTCCTCCTCCTCCCCCCCCTCCTCTTCCTTCTCCCCGTCCTCCTCCTCCTCCTCCTCCTCCTCCTCCTCCTCCTCCTCCTCCTCCTCCTCCTCCTCCTCCTCCTCCTCCTCCTCCTCCTTCCCCTCTTTCCTCACACAAACTTTACCTCGCCTCTGTGTCTCCTCCCCTCACTTTCCCCTCCCTTAGCCGCGGGAAACACAATATCCACCTCCATCAAGCACTTTAGAACACTTGACGGAGAAGGGAAATAAAGAGAGAAATAAAGAAAGACAACAGTGAGAAAGGGGAAAAAAATAGACAAGTTTGTGGTGATGAAACGCGTGTCTCCTCAACCTGATTAAATCCTGAGGGGAGGTGAAGGGAAGTGAGGGGAAGGATGTATTTTATACATTATTTCAGGATGGCAGAGTCTGTTTGAATACTCCTGTGGTGTACATAGCCTTCCTCTGAGCTTCTTAAATGCTGCTGAATCAAGATAAGGCTCACTATAGAGGCAGAAAACCATTCAATTCCCACCACCGCTCATTTGGTCCTGACACGCCGATCAAAACCTTCACTTTTCACTACTATCGGTGCCAATGGACATGGAAGTGATTTATTTTCATTAAAAAGTGCAAAACAGTACTTTTATTGCAGTGTCAAGCTCCATCAAGTGGATATGATAGCTATCCGTAACCTGCGTATACTCCTACACACGACGCGTTACCCCGTAGGGAACACATATAGTCTTAACTTCCACATATATTTTTGTAATGACTGTTACAGCTGAAAGCAGTTCATAACTAAGCCTTACGACACGTTTAACCATCTTACAGACCCTCGTGGATGTGTGGAATTGATCTCAACAGAGGGTGTAATTTTGTCATTTTTTCTCCTCAGGGAATTCATTTATAGAAATAAAACTTGCTAGTGAAAATAACTGAAACTAAGCTGAAAGCCTTACATTATTCCTATGTACAACATATTTTAAAAAGAACAAAATCGAAAAGCAAAAAAACAAAAAAATTCCCTGGGGAGAAAAAATGACAAAATTACACCCTCTGTTGAGATCAATTCTACACTTCCACGAGGGTCTGTAAGATGGTTAAACGTGTCGTAAGGCTTAGTTATGAACTGCTTTCCACTGTAACAGTCATTACAAGAATATTCGTGGACGTTAAGACTATATGTGTTCCTTACGGGGTAACGCGTCGTGTGTAGGAGTATACGCAGGTTACGGATAGCTATCATATCCTCTTGATGGAGCTTGACACTGCAATAAAAGTACTGCATTACATTTTTTAATGAAAATAAATAACTTCCATGGCCATTGGCACCGGTGACAGAGTCAGTAGTGAAGATTTTGATCGGCCAGTCATGACCGAAGGAGCGGTGGGAATTAAATTGTTTTCTGCCTCTATATACCTAATTCTAGTGAGCCTTATCTTGATGCAGCAGCATTTAAGAAGGTCAAAGGAAGGCTATGTACACTACAGGAGTAATCAAAAAGACTCTGTCATCCTGAAATAGTGTATAAAAAACTTGTTTTTCATCATATGTTCTACTTAAATTAGCTGTAACTCCTTCCGTTTTACTCGTATTGAATTTTCAAGCCATGCTTCAAAATCTGCACCTTTTTCCGATCCTTATGGTATGTAACAAGTACTGATAAACACAATATTAAGAAAATATATATTACGTCCTCACGTAAATTACGCAGATTATAAATAGTGAAAAAAGAAACTAGACGCAGGATTGGAATGGGATAGGGTTTAAAAAGAAGCGAAAAATATTTATGATTTCACAACATAACTCTTTGTTATATTTGATCGGTATCTATCTCATGAAAAATAGTTATTTACTAAAATAATGATATCATTAAACAAACAATATTAGCTTCTAAGCTAAGATACCAATTGAACAAAGTGCTGTGTTTATTAATTGGTAATTTCATAAGGAATATCTGATATCTTTTCCATCAACATTGGTAAAGTATTAGATCCACCATACTGATTTTAGCATTGGTTTTAACCCAAATAAATTCCTTTATAGCAATAAAAGTTTCTGGTGAAATTAACTGAAACTAAGCTGAAAGTCTTACATTCTTCCCATGTACAACATAGTTTAAAAAGAACAAAATCGAAGAGAAAATTTTGCAAAAAATTTCCCAGAGTAGAAAAAATGACAAAAATGCACCATATGTTGAGGTCAATTCTACACATCCACGAGGGTCTGTAAGATGGTTAAACGTGTCGTAAGGCTTAGTTATGAACTGCTTTGAGCTGTAACAGTCATTACAAGAATATTCGTGGACGTTAAGACTATATGTGTTCCTTACGGGGTAACGCGTCGTGTGTAGGAGTATACGCGGGTTACGGATAGCTATCATATCCTATTGATGGAGCTTGACACTGCAATAAAAGTACTGCATTACATTTTTTAATGAAAATAAATAACTTCCATGGCCATTGGCACCGGTGACAGAGTCAGTAGTGAAGATTTTGATCGGCCAGTCATGACCGAAGGAGCGGTGGGAATTAAATTGTTTTCTGCCTCTCTATATCTAATTCTAGTGAGCCTTATCGTGATGCAGCTGCATTTAAGAACTGCTTTGAGCTGTAACAGTCATTACAAGAATATTCGTGGACTTTAAGACTATATATGTTCCTTACGGGGTAACGCGTCGTGTGTAGGAGTATACGCGGGTTACGGATAGCTATCATATCCTATTGATGGAGCTTGACACTGCAATAAAAGTACTGCATTACATTTTTTAATGAAAATAAATAACTTCCATGGCCATTGGCACCGGTGACAGAGTCAGTAGTGAAGATTTTGATCGGCCAGTCATGACCGAAGGAGCGGTGGGAATTAAATTGTTTTCTGCCTCTATATACCTAATTCTAGTGAGCCTTATCTTGATGCAGCAGCATTTAAGAAGGTCAAAGGAAGGCTATGTACACTACAGGAGTAATCAAAAAGACTCTGCCATCCTGAAATAGTGTATAAAAACTTGTTTTCATCATATGTTCTACTTAAATTAGCTGTAACTCCTTCCGTTTTACTCGTATTGAATTTTCAAGCCATGCTTCAAAATCTGCACCGTTTTCCGATCCTTATGGTATGTAACAAGTACTGATAAACACAATATTAAGAAAATATATATTACGTCCTCACGTAAATTACGCAGATTATAAATAGTGAAAAAAGAAACTAGACGCAGGATTGGAATGGGATAGGGTTTAAAAAGAAGCGAAAAATATTTATGATTTCACAACATAACTCTTTGTTATATTTGATCGGTATCTATCTCATGAAAAATAGTTATTTACTAAAATAATGATATCATTAAACAAACCATATTAGCTTCTAAGCTAAGATACCAATTGAACAAAGTGCTGTGTTTATTAATTGGTAATTTCATAAGGAATATCTGATATCTTTTCCATCAACATTGGTAAAGTATTAGATCCACCATACTGATTTTAGCATTGGTTTGAACCCAAATAAATTCCTTTATAGCAATAAAAGTTTCTGGTGAAATTAACTGAAACTAAGCTGAAAGTCTTACATTCTTCCCATGTACAACATAGTTTAAAAAGAACAAAATCGAAGAGAAAATTTTGCAAAAAATTTCCCAGAGTAGAAAAAATGACAAAAATGCACCATATGTTGAGGTCAATTCTACACATCCACGAGGGTCTGTAAGATGGTTAAACGTGTCGTAAGGCTTAGTTATGAACTGCTTTGAGCTGTAACAGTCATTACAAGAATATTCGTGGACGTTAAGACTATATGTGATCCTTACGGGGTAACGCGTCGTGTGTAGGAGTATACGCAGGTTACGGATAGCTATCATATCCTCTTGATGGAGCTCGACACTGCAATAAAAGTACTGCATTACATTTTTTAATGAAAATAAATAACTTCCATGGCCATTGGCACCGGTGACAGAGTCAGTAGTGAAGATTTTGATCGGCCAGTCATGACCGAAGGAGCGGTGGGAATTAAATTGTTTTCTGCCTCTCTATATCTAATTCTAGTGAGCCTTATCGTGATGCAGCTGCATTTAAGAACTGCTTTGAGCTGTAACAGTCATTACAAGAATATTCGTGGACTTTAAGACTATATATGTTCCTTACGGGGTAACGCGTCGTGTGTAGGAGTATACGCGGGTTACGGATAGCTATCATATCCTATTGATGGAGCTTGACACTGCAATAAAAGTACTGCATTACATTTTTTAATGAAAATAAATAACTTCCATGGCCATTGGCACCGGTGACAGAGTCAGTAGTGAAGATTTTGATCGGCCAGTCATGACCGAAGGAGCGGTGGGAATTAAATTGTTTTCTGCCTCTATATACCTAATTCTAGTGAGCCTTATCTTGATGCAGCAGCATTTAAGAAGGTCAAAGGAAGGCTATGTACACTACAGGAGTAATCAAAAAGACTCTGCCATCCTGAAATAGTGTATAAGAACTTGTTTTCATCATATGTTCTACTTAAATTAGCTGTAACTCCTTCCGTTTTACTCGTATTGAATTTTCAAGCCATGCTTCAAAATCTGCACCGTTTTCCGATCCTTATGGTATGTAACAAGTACTGATAAACACAATATTAAGAAAATATATATTACGTCCTCACGTAAATTACGCAGATTATAAATAGTGAAAAAAGAAACTAGACGCAGGATTGGAATGGGATAGGGTTTAAAAAGAAGCGAAAAATATTTATGATTTCACAACATAACTCTTTGTTATATTTGATCGGTATCTATCTCATGAAAAATAGTTATTTACTAAAATAATGATATAATTAAACAAACCATATTAGCTTCTAAGCTAAGATACCAATTGAACAAAGTGCTGTGTTTATTAATTGGTAATTTCATAAGGAATATCTGATATCTTTTCCATCAACATTGGTAAAGTATTAGATCCACCATACTGATTTTAGCATTGGTTTGAACCCAAATAAATTCCTTTATAGCAATAAAAGTTTCTGGTGAAATTAACTGAAACTAAGCTGAAAGTCTTACATTCTTCCCATGTACAACATAGTTTAAAAAGAACAAAATCGAAGAGAAAATTTTGCAAAAAATTTCCCAGAGTAGAAAAAATGACAAAAATGCACCATATGTTGAGGTCAATTCTACACATCCACGAGGGTCTGTAAGATGGTTAAACGTGTCGTAAGGCTTAGTTATGAACTGCTTTGAGCTGTAACAGTCATTACAAGAATATTCGTGGACGTTAAGACTATATGTGATCCTTACGGGGTAACGCGTCGTGTGTAGGAGTATACGCAGGTTACGGATAGCTATCATATCCTCTTGATGGAGCTCGACACTGCAATAAAAGTACTGCATTACATTTTTTAATGAAAATAAATAACTTCCATGGCCATTGGCACCGGTGACAGAGTCAGTAGTGAAGATTTTGATCGGCCAGTCATGACCGAAGGAGCGGTGGGAATTAAATTGTTTTCTGCCTCTCTATATCTAATTCTAGTGAGCCTTATCGTGATGCAGCTGCATTTAAGAACTGCTTTGAGCTGTAACAGTCATTACAAGAATATTCGTGGACTTTAAGACTATATATGTTCCTTACGGGGTAACGCGTCGTGTGTAGGAGTATACGCGGGTTACGGATAGCTATCATATCCTCTTGATGGAGCTTGACACTGCAATAAAAGTACTGCATTACATTTTTTAATGAAAATAAATAACTTCCATGGCCATTGGCACCGGTGACAGAGTCAGTAGTGAAGATTTTGATCGGCCAGTCATGACCGAAGGAGCGGTGGGAATTAAATTGTTTTCTGCCTCTATATACCTAATTCTAGTGAGCCTTATCTTGATGCAGCAGCATTTAAGAAGGTCAAAGGAAGGCTATGTACACTACAGGAGTAATCAAAAAGACTCTGCCATCCTGAAATAGTGTATAAAAAACTTGTTTTCATCATATGTTCTACTTAAATTAGCTGTAACTCCTTCCGTTTTACTCGTATTGAATTTTCAAGCCATGCTTCAAAATCTGCACCTTTTTCCGATCCTTATGGTATGTAACAAGTACTGATAAACACAATATTAAGAAAATATATATTACGTCCTCACGTAAATTACGCAGATTATAAATAGTGAAAAAAGAAACTAGACGCAGGATTGGAATGGGATAGGGTTTAAAAAGAAGCGAAAAATATTTATGATTTCACAACATAACTCTTTGTTATATTTGATCGGTATCTATCTCATGAAAAATAGTTATTTACTAAAATAATGATATAATTAAACAAACCATATTAGCTTCTAAGCTAAGATACCAATTGAACAAAGTGCTGTGTTTATTAATTGGTAATTTCATAAGGAATATCTGATATCTTTTCCATCAACATTGGTAAAGTATTAGATCCACCATACTGATTTTAGCATTGGTTTGAACCCAAATAAATTCCTTTATAGCAATAAAAGTTTCTGGTGAAATTAACTGAAACTAAGCTGAAAGTCTTACATTCTTCCCATGTACAACATAGTTTAAAAAGAACAAAATCGAAGAGAAAATTTTGCAAAAAATTTCCCAGAGTAGAAAAAATGACAAAAATGCACCATATGTTGAGGTCAATTCTACACATCCACGAGGGTCTGTAAGATGGTTAAACGTGTCGTAAGGCTTAGTTATGAACTGCTTTGAGCTGTAACAGTCATTACAAGAATATTCGTGGACGTTAAGACTATATGTGATCCTTACGGGGTAACGCGTCGTGTGTAGGAGTATACGCAGGTTACGGATAGCTATCATATCCTCTTGATGGAGCTCGACACTGCAATAAAAGTACTGCATTACATTTTTTAATGAAAATAAATAACTTCCATGGCCATTGGCACCGGTGACAGAGTCAGTAGTGAAGATTTTGATCGGCCAGTCATGACCGAAGGAGCGGTGGGAATTAAATTGTTTTCTGCCTCTCTATATCTAATTCTAGTGAGCCTTATCGTGATGCAGCTGCATTTAAGAACTGCTTTGAGCTGTAACAGTCATTACAAGAATATTCGTGGACTTTAAGACTATATATGTTCCTTACGGGGTAACGCGTCGTGTGTAGGAGTATACGCGGGTTACGGATAGCTATCATATCCTATTGATGGAGCTTGACACTGCAATAAAAGTACTGCATTACATTTTTTAATGAAAATAAATAACTTCCATGGCCATTGGCACCGGTGACAGAGTCAGTAGTGAAGATTTTGATCGGCCAGTCATGACCGAAGGAGCGGTGGGAATTAAATTGTTTTCTGCCTCTATATACCTAATTCTAGTGAGCCTTATCTTGATGCAGCAGCATTTAAGAAGGTCAAAGGAAGGCTATGTACACTACAGGAGTAATCAAAAAGACTCTGCCATCCTGAAATAGTGTATAAAAAACTTGTTTTCATCATATGTTCTACTTAAATTAGCTGTAACTCCTTCCGTTTTACTCGTATTGAATTTTCAAGCCATGCTTCAAAATCTGCACCTTTTTCGATCCTTATGGTATGTAACAAGTACTGATAAACACAATATTAAGAAAATATATATTACGTCCTCACGTAAATTACGCAGATTATAAATAGTGAAAAAAGAAACTAGACGCAGGATTGGAATGGGATAGGGTTTAAAAAGAAGCGAAAAATATTTATGATTTCACAACATAACTCTTTGTTATATTTGATCGGTATCTATCTCATGAAAAATAGTTATTTACTAAAATAATGATATAATTAAACAAACCATATTAGCTTCTAAGCTAAGATACCAATTGAACAAAGTGCTGTGTTTATTAATTGGTAATTTCATAAGGAATATCTGATATCTTTTCCATCAACATTGGTAAAGTATTAGATCCACCATACTGATTTTAGCATTGGTTTGAACCCAAATAAATTCCTTTATAGCAATAAAAGTTTCTGGTGAAATTAACTGAAACTAAGCTGAAAGTCTTACATTCTTCCCATGTACAACATAGTTTAAAAAGAACAAAATCGAAGAGAAAATTTTGCAAAAAATTTCCCAGAGTAGAAAAAATGACAAAAATGCACCATATGTTGAGGTCAATTCTACACATCCACGAGGGTCTGTAAGATGGTTAAACGTGTCGTAAGGCTTAGTTATGAACTGCTTTGAGCTGTAACAGTCATTACAAGAATATTCGTGGACGTTAAGACTATATGTGATCCTTACGGGGTAACGCGTCGTGTGTAGGAGTATACGCAGGTTACGGATAGCTATCATATCCTCTTGATGGAGCTCGACACTGCAATAAAAGTACTGCATTACATTTTTTAATGAAAATAAATAACTTCCATGGCCATTGGCACCGGTGACAGAGTCAGTAGTGAAGATTTTGATCGGCCAGTCATGACCGAAGGAGCGGTGGGAATTAAATTGTTTTCTGCCTCTCTATATCTAATTCTAGTGAGCCTTATCGTGATGCAGCTGCATTTAAGAACTGCTTTGAGCTGTAACAGTCATTACAAGAATATTCGTGGACTTTAAGACTATATATGTTCCTTACGGGGTAACGCGTCGTGTGTAGGAGTATACGCGGGTTACGGATAGCTATCATATCCTATTGATGGAGCTTGACACTGCAATAAAAGTACTGCATTACATTTTTTAATGAAAATAAATAACTTCCATGGCCATTGGCACCGGTGACAGAGTCAGTAGTGAAGATTTTGATCGGCCAGTCATGACCGAAGGAGCGGTGGGAATTAAATTGTTTTCTGCCTCTATATACCTAATTCTAGTGAGCCTTATCTTGATGCAGCAGCATTTAAGAAGGTCAAAGGAAGGCTATGTACACTACAGGAGTAATCAAAAAGACTCTGCCATCCTGAAATAGTGTATAAAAAACTTGTTTTCATCATATGTTCTACTTAAATTAGCTGTAACTCCTTCCGTTTTACTCGTATTGAATTTTCAAGCCATGCTTCAAAATCTGCACCTTTTTCGATCCTTATGGTATGTAACAAGTACTGATAAACACAATATTAAGAAAATATATATTACGTCCTCACGTAAATTACGCAGATTATAAATAGTGAAAAAAGAAACTAGACGCAGGATTGGAATGGGATAGGGTTTAAAAAGAAGCGAAAAATATTTATGATTTCACAACATAACTCTTTGTTATATTTGATCGGTATCTATCTCATGAAAAATAGTTATTTACTAAAATAATGATATCATTAAACAAACCATATTAGCTTCTAAGCTAAGATACCAATTGAACAAAGTGCTGTGTTTATTAATTGGTAATTTCATAAGGAATATCTGATATCTTTTCCATCAACATTGGTAAAGTATTAGATCCACCATACTGATTTTAGCATTGGTTTGAACCCAAATAAATTCCTTTATAGCAATAAAAGTTTCTGGTGAAATTAACTGAAACTAAGCTGAAAGTCTTACATTCTTCCCATGTACAACATAGTTTAAAAAGAACAAAATCGAAGAGAAAATTTTGCAAAAAATTTCCCAGAGTAGAAAAAATGACAAAAATGCACCATATGTTGAGGTCAATTCTACACATCCACGAGGGTCTGTAAGATGGTTAAACGTGTCGTAAGGCTTAGTTATGAACTGCTTTGAGCTGTAACAGTCATTACAAGAATATTCGTGGACGTTAAGACTATATGTGATCCTTACGGGGTAACGCGTCGTGTGTAGGAGTATACGCAGGTTACGGATAGCTATCATATCCTCTTGATGGAGCTTGACACTGCAATAAAAGTACTGCATTACATTTTTTAATGAAAATAAATAACTTCCATGGCCATTGGCACCGGTGACAGAGTCAGTAGTGAAGATTTTGATCGGCCAGTCATGACCGAAGGAGCGGTGGGAATTAAATTGTTTTCTGCCTCTATATACCTAATTCTAGTGAGCCTTATCTTGATGCAGCAGCATTTAAGAAGGTCAAAGGAAGGCTATGTACACTACAGGAGTAATCAAAAAGACTCTGCCATCCTGAAATAGTGTATAAAAAACTTGTTTTCATCATATGTTCTACTTAAATTAGCTGTAACTCCTTCCGTTTTACTCGTATTGAATTTTCAAGCCATGCTTCAAAATCTGCACCTTTTTCCGATCCTTATGGTATGTAACAAGTACTGATAAACACAATATTAAGAAAATATATATTACGTCCTCACGTAAATTACGCAGATTATAAATAGTGAAAAAAGAAACTAGACGCAGGATTGGAATGGGATAGGGTTTAAAAAGAAGCGAAAAATATTTATGATTTCACAACATAACTCTTTGTTATATTTGATCGGTATCTATCTCATGAAAAATAGTTATTTACTAAAATAATGATATCATTAAACAAACCATATTAGCTTCTAAGCTAAGATACCAATTGAACAAAGTGCTGTGTTTATTAATTGGTAATTTCATAAGGAATATCTGATATCTTTTCCATCAACATTGGTAAAGTATTAGATCCACCATACTGATTTTAGCATTGGTTTGAACCCAAATAAATTCCTTTATAGCAATAAAAGTTTCTGGTGAAATTAACTGAAACTAAGCTGAAAGTCTTACATTCTTCCCATGTACAACATAGTTTAAAAAGAACAAAATCGAAGAGAAAATTTTGCAAAAAATTTCCCAGAGTAGAAAAAATGACAAAAATGCACCATATGTTGAGGTCAATTCTACACATCCACGAGGGTCTGTAAGATGGTTAAACGTGTCGTAAGGCTTAGTTATGAACTGCTTTGAGCTGTAACAGTCATTACAAGAATATTCGTGGACGTTAAGACTATATGTGATCCTTACGGGGTAACGCGTCGTGTGTAGGAGTATACGCAGGTTACGGATAGCTATCATATCCTCTTGATGGAGCTCGACACTGCAATAAAAGTACTGCATTACATTTTTTAATGAAAATAAATAACTTCCATGGCCATTGGCACCGGTGACAGAGTCAGTAGTGAAGATTTTGATCGGCCAGTCATGACCGAAGGAGCGGTGGGAATTAAATTGTTTTCTGCCTCTCTATATCTAATTCTAGTGAGCCTTATCGTGATGCAGCTGCATTTAAGAACTGCTTTGAGCTGTAACAGTCATTACAAGAATATTCGTGGACTTTAAGACTATATATGTTCCTTACGGGGTAACGCGTCGTGTGTAGGAGTATACGCGGGTTACGGATAGCTATCATATCCTATTGATGGAGCTTGACACTGCAATAAAAGTACTGCATTACATTTTTTAATGAAAATAAATAACTTCCATGGCCATTGGCACCGGTGACAGAGTCAGTAGTGAAGATTTTGATCGGCCAGTCATGACCGAAGGAGCGGTGGGAATTAAATTGTTTTCTGCCTCTATATACCTAATTCTAGTGAGCCTTATCTTGATGCAGCAGCATTTAAGAAGGTCAAAGGAAGGCTATGTACACTACAGGAGTAATCAAAAAGACTCTGCCATCCTGAAATAGTGTATAAAAAACTTGTTTTCATCATATGTTCTACTTAAATTAGCTGTAACTCCTTCCGTTTTACTCGTATTGAATTTTCAAGCCATGCTTCAAAATCTGCACCTTTTTCCGATCCTTATGGTATGTAACAAGTACTGATAAACACAATATTAAGAAAATATATATTACGTCCTCACGTAAATTACGCAGATTATAAATCATGAAAAAAGAAACTAGACGCAGGATTGGAATGGGATAGGGTTTAAAAAGAAGCGAAAAATATTTATGATTTCACAACATAACTCTTTGTTATATTTGATCGGTATCTATCTCATGAAAAATAGTTATTTACTAAAATAATGATATAATTAAACAAACCATATTAGCTTCTAAGCTAAGATACCAATTGAACAAAGTGCTGTGTTTATTAATTGGTAATTTCATAAGGAATATCTGATATCTTTTCCATCAACATTGGTAAAGTATTAGATCCACCATACTGATTTTAGCATTGGTTTTGAACCCAAATAAATTCCTTTATAGCAATAAAAGTTTCTGGTGAAATTAACTGAAACTAAGCTGAAAGTCTTACATTCTTCCCATGTACAACATAGTTTAAAAAGAACAAAATCGAAGAGAAAATTTTGCAAAAAATTTCCCAGAGTAGAAAAAATGACAAAAATGCACCATATGTTGAGGTCAATTCTACACATCCACGAGGGTCTGTAAGATGGTTTAAACGTGTCGTAAGGCTTAGTTATGAACTGCTTTGAGCTGTAACAGTCATTACAAGAATATTCGTGGACGTTAAGACTATATGTGATCCTTACGGGGTAACGCGTCGTGTGTAGGAGTATACGCAGGTTACGGATAGCTATCATATCCTCTTGATGGAGCTCGACACTGCAATAAAAGTACTGCATTACATTTTTTAATGAAAATAAATAACTTCCATGGCCATTGGCACCGGTGACAGAGTCAGTAGTGAAGATTTTGATCGGCCAGTCATGACCGAAGGAGCGGTGGGAATTAAATTGTTTTCTGCCTCTCTATATCTAATTCTAGTGAGCCTTATCGTGATGCAGCTGCATTTAAGAACTGCTTTGAGCTGTAACAGTCATTACAAGAATATTCGTGGACTTTAAGACTATATATGTTCCTTACGGGGTAACGCGTCGTGTGTAGGAGTATACGCGGGTTACGGATAGCTATCATATCCTATTGATGGAGCTTGACACTGCAATAAAAGTACTGCATTACATTTTTTAATGAAAATAAATAACTTCCATGGCCATTGGCACCGGTGACAGAGTCAGTAGTGAAGATTTTGATCGGCCAGTCATGACCGAAGGAGCGGTGGGAATTAAATTGTTTTCTGCCTCTATATACCTAATTCTAGTGAGCCTTATCTTGATGCAGCAGCATTTAAGAAGGTCAAAGGAAGGCTATGTACACTACAGGAGTAATCAAAAAGACTCTGCCATCCTGAAATAGTGTATAAAAAACTTGTTTTCATCATATGTTCTACTTAAATTAGCTGTAACTCCTTCCGTTTTACTCGTATTGAATTTTCAAGCCATGCTTCAAAATCTGCACCTTTTTCCGATCCTTATGGTATGTAACAAGTACTGATAAACACAATATTAAGAAAATATATATTACGTCCTCACGTAAATTACGCAGATTATAAATAGTGAAAAAAGAAACTAGACGCAGGATTGGAATGGGATAGGGTTTAAAAAGAAGCGAAAAATATTTATGATTTCACAACATAACTCTTTGTTATATTTGATCGGTATCTATCTCATGAAAAATAGTTATTTACTAAAATAATGATATAATTAAACAAACCATATTAGCTTCTAAGCTAAGATACCAATTGAACAAAGTGCTGTGTTTATTAATTGGTAATTTCATAAGGAATATCTGATATCTTTTCCATCAACATTGGTAAAGTATTAGATCCACCATACTGATTTTAGCATTGGTTTGAACCCAAATAAATTCCTTTATAGCAATAAAAGTTTCTGGTGAAATTAACTGAAACTAAGCTGAAAGTCTTACATTCTTCCCATGTACAACATAGTTTAAAAAGAACAAAATCGAAGAGAAAATTTTGCAAAAAATTTCCCAGAGTAGAAAAAATGACAAAAATGCACCATATGTTGAGGTCAATTCTACACATCCACGAGGGTCTGTAAGATGGTTAAACGTGTCGTAAGGCTTAGTTATGAACTGCTTTGAGCTGTAACAGTCATTACAAGAATATTCGTGGACGTTAAGACTATATGTGATCCTTACGGGGTAACGCGTCGTGTGTAGGAGTATACGCAGGTTACGGATAGCTATCATATCCTCTTGATGGAGCTTGACACTGCAATAAAAGTACTGCATTACATTTTTTAATGAAAATAAATAACTTCCATGGCCATTGGCACCGGTGACAGAGTCAGTAGTGAAGATTTTGATCGGCCAGTCATGACCGAAGGAGCGGTGGGAATTAAATTGTTTTCTGCCTCTATATACCTAATTCTAGTGAGCCTTATCTTGATGCAGCAGCATTTAAGAAGGTCAAAGGAAGGCTATGTACACTACAGGAGTAATCAAAAAGACTCTGCCATCCTGAAATAGTGTATAAAAAACTTGTTTTCATCATATGTTCTACTTAAATTAGCTGTAACTCCTTCCGTTTTACTCGTATTGAATTTTCAAGCCATGCTTCAAAATCTGCACCTTTTTCCGATCCTTATGGTATGTAACAAGTACTGATAAACACAATATTAAGAAAATATATATTACGTCCTCACGTAAATTACGCAGATTATAAATAGTGAAAAAAGAAACTAGACGCAGGATTGGAATGGGATAGGGTTTAAAAAGAAGCGAAAAATATTTATGATTTCACAACATAACTCTTTGTTATATTTGATCGGTATCTATCTCATGAAAAATAGTTATTTACTAAAATAATGATATAATTAAACAAACCATATTAGCTTCTAAGCTAAGATACCAATTGAACAAAGTGCTGTGTTTATTAATTGGTAATTTCATAAGGAATATCTGATATCTTTTCCATCAACATTGGTAAAGTATTAGATCCACCATACTGATTTTAGCATTGGTTTGAACCCAAATAAATTCCTTTATAGCAATAAAAGTTTCTGGTGAAATTAACTGAAACTAAGCTGAAAGTCTTACATTCTTCCCATGTACAACATAGTTTAAAAAGAACAAAATCGAAGAGAAAATTTTGCAAAAAATTTCCCAGAGTAGAAAAAATGACAAAAATGCACCATATGTTGAGGTCAATTCTACACATCCACGAGGGTCTGTAAGATGGTTAAACGTGTCGTAAGGCTTAGTTATGAACTGCTTTGAGCTGTAACAGTCATTACAAGAATATTCGTGGACGTTAAGACTATATGTGATCCTTACGGGGTAACGCGTCGTGTGTAGGAGTATACGCAGGTTACGGATAGCTATCATATCCTCTTGATGGAGCTCGACACTGCAATAAAAGTACTGCATTACATTTTTTAATGAAAATAAATAACTTCCATGGCCATTGGCACCGGTGACAGAGTCAGTAGTGAAGATTTTGATCGGCCAGTCATGACCGAAGGAGCGGTGGGAATTAAATTGTTTTCTGCCTCTCTATATCTAATTCTAGTGAGCCTTATCGTGATGCAGCTGCATTTAAGAACTGCTTTGAGCTGTAACAGTCATTACAAGAATATTCGTGGACTTTAAGACTATATATGTTCCTTACGGGGTAACGCGTCGTGTGTAGGAGTATACGCGGGTTACGGATAGCTATCATATCCTATTGATGGAGCTTGACACTGCAATAAAAGTACTGCATTACATTTTTTAATGAAAATAAATAACTTCCATGGCCATTGGCACCGGTGACAGAGTCAGTAGTGAAGATTTTGATCGGCCAGTCATGACCGAAGGAGCGGTGGGAATTAAATTGTTTTCTGCCTCTATATACCTAATTCTAGTGAGCCTTATCTTGATGCAGCAGCATTTAAGAAGGTCAAAGGAAGGCTATGTACACTACAGGAGTAATCAAAAAGACTCTGCCATCCTGAAATAGTGTATAAAAAACTTGTTTTCATCATATGTTCTACTTAAATTAGCTGTAACTCCTTCCGTTTTACTCGTATTGAATTTTCAAGCCATGCTTCAAAATCTGCACCTTTTTCCGATCCTTATGGTATGTAACAAGTACTGATAAACACAATATTAAGAAAATATATATTACGTCCTCACGTAAATTACGCAGATTATAAATAGTGAAAAAAGAAACTAGACGCAGGATTGGAATGGGATAGGGTTTAAAAAGAAGCGAAAAATATTTATGATTTCACAACATAACTCTTTGTTATATTTGATCGGTATCTATCTCATGAAAAATAGTTATTTACTAAAATAATGATATAATTAAACAAACCATATTAGCTTCTAAGCTAAGATACCAATTGAACAAAGTGCTGTGTTTATTAATTGGTAATTTCATAAGGAATATCTGATATCTTTTCCATCAACATTGGTAAAGTATTAGATCCACCATACTGATTTTAGCATTGGTTTGAACCCAAATAAATTCCTTTATAGCAATAAAAGTTTCTGGTGAAATTAACTGAAACTAAGCTGAAAGTCTTACATTCTTCCCATGTACAACATAGTTTGAAAAAGAACAAAATCGAAGAGAAAATTTTGCAAAAAATTTCCCAGAGTAGAAAAAATGACAAAAATGCACCATATGTTGAGGTCAATTCTACACATCCACGAGGGTCTGTAAGATGGTTAAACGTGTCGTAAGGCTTAGTTATGAACTGCTTTGAGCTGTAACAGTCATTACAAGAATATTCGTGGACGTTAAGACTATATGTGATCCTTACGGGGTAACGCGTCGTGTGTAGGAGTATACGCAGGTTACGGATAGCTATCATATCCTCTTGATGGAGCTCGACACTGCAATAAAAGTACTGCATTACATTTTTTAATGAAAATAAATAACTTCCATGGCCATTGGCACCGGTGACAGAGTCAGTAGTGAAGATTTTGATCGGCCAGTCATGACCGAAGGAGCGGTGGGAATTAAATTGTTTTCTGCCTCTCTATATCTAATTCTAGTGAGCCTTATCGTGATGCAGCTGCATTTAAGAACTGCTTTGAGCTGTAACAGTCATTACAAGAATATTCGTGGACTTTAAGACTATATATGTTCCTTACGGGGTAACGCGTCGTGTGTAGGAGTATACGCGGGTTACGGATAGCTATCATATCCTATTGATGGAGCTTGACACTGCAATAAAAGTACTGCATTACATTTTTTAATGAAAATAAATAACTTCCATGGCCATTGGCACCGGTGACAGAGTCAGTAGTGAAGATTTTGATCGGCCAGTCATGACCGAAGGAGCGGTGGGAATTAAATTGTTTTCTGCCTCTATATACCTAATTCTAGTGAGCCTTATCTTGATGCAGCAGCATTTAAGAAGGTCAAAGGAAGGCTATGTACACTACAGGAGTAATCAAAAAGACTCTGCCATCCTGAAATAGTGTATAAAAAACTTGTTTTCATCATATGTTCTACTTAAATTAGCTGTAACTCCTTCCGTTTTACTCGTATTGAATTTTCAAGCCATGCTTCAAAATCTGCACCTTTTTCCGATCCTTATGGTATGTAACAAGTACTGATAAACACAATATTAAGAAAATATATATTACGTCCTCACGTAAATTACGCAGATTATAAATAGTGAAAAAAGAAACTAGACGCAGGATTGGAATGGGATAGGGTTTAAAAAGAAGCGAAAAATATTTATGATTTCACAACATAACTCTTTGTTATATTTGATCGGTATCTATCTCATGAAAAATAGTTATTTACTAAAATAATGATATAATTAAACAAACCATATTAGCTTCTAAGCTAAGATACCAATTGAACAAAGTGCTGTGTTTATTAATTGGTAATTTCATAAGGAATATCTGATATCTTTTCCATCAACATTGGTAAAGTATTAGATCCACCATACTGATTTTAGCATTGGTTTGAACCCAAATAAATTCCTTTATAGCAATAAAAGTTTCTGGTGAAATTAACTGAAACTAAGCTGAAAGTCTTACATTCTTCCCATGTACAACATAGTTTAAAAAGAACAAAATCGAAGAGAAAATTTTGCAAAAAATTTCCCAGAGTAGAAAAAATGACAAAAATGCACCATATGTTGAGGTCAATTCTACACATCCACGAGGGTCTGTAAGATGGTTAAACGTGTCGTAAGGCTTAGTTATGAACTGCTTTGAGCTGTAACAGTCATTACAAGAATATTCGTGGACGTTAAGACTATATGTGATCCTTACGGGGTAACGCGTCGTGTGTAGGAGTATACGCAGGTTACGGATAGCTATCATATCCTCTTGATGGAGCTCGACACTGCAATAAAAGTACTGCATTACATTTTTTAATGAAAATAAATAACTTCCATGGCCATTGGCACCGGTGACAGAGTCAGTAGTGAAGATTTTGATCGGCCAGTCATGACCGAAGGAGCGGTGGGAATTAAATTGTTTTCTGCCTCTCTATATCTAATTCTAGTGAGCCTTATCGTGATGCAGCTGCATTTAAGAACTGCTTTGAGCTGTAACAGTCATTACAAGAATATTCGTGGACTTTAAGACTATATATGTTCCTTACGGGGTAACGCGTCGTGTGTAGGAGTATACGCGGGTTACGGATAGCTATCATATCCTATTGATGGAGCTTGACACTGCAATAAAAGTACTGCATTACATTTTTTAATGAAAATAAATAACTTCCATGGCCATTGGCACCGGTGACAGAGTCAGTAGTGAAGATTTTGATCGGCCAGTCATGACCGAAGGAGCGGTGGGAATTAAATTGTTTTCTGCCTCTATATACCTAATTCTAGTGAGCCTTATCTTGATGCAGCAGCATTTAAGAAGGTCAAAGGAAGGCTATGTACACTACAGGAGTAATCAAAAAGACTCTGCCATCCTGAAATAGTGTATAAAAAACTTGTTTTCATCATATGTTCTACTTAAATTAGCTGTAACTCCTTCCGTTTTACTCGTATTGAATTTTCAAGCCATGCTTCAAAATCTGCACCTTTTTCCGATCCTTATGGTATGTAACAAGTACTGATAAACACAATATTAAGAAAATATATATTACGTCCTCACGTAAATTACGCAGATTATAAATAGTGAAAAAAGAAACTAGACGCAGGATTGGAATGGGATAGGGTTTAAAAAGAAGCGAAAAATATTTATGATTTCACAACATAACTCTTTGTTATATTTGATCGGTATCTATCTCATGAAAAATAGTTATTTACTAAAATAATGATATAATTAAACAAACCATATTAGCTTCTAAGCTAAGATACCAATTGAACAAAGTGCTGTGTTTATTAATTGGTAATTTCATAAGGAATATCTGATATCTTTTCCATCAACATTGGTAAAGTATTAGATCCACCATACTGATTTTAGCATTGGTTTGAACCCAAATAAATTCCTTTATAGCAATAAAAGTTTCTGGTGAAATTAACTGAAACTAAGCTGAAAGTCTTACATTCTTCCCATGTACAACATAGTTTAAAAAGAACAAAATCGAAGAGAAAATTTTGCAAAAAATTTCCCAGAGTAGAAAAAATGACAAAAATGCACCATATGTTGAGGTCAATTCTACACATCCACGAGGGTCTGTAAGATGGTTAAACGTGTCGTAAGGCTTAGTTATGAACTGCTTTGAGCTGTAACAGTCATTACAAGAATATTCGTGGACGTTAAGACTATATGTGATCCTTACGGGGTAACGCGTCGTGTGTAGGAGTATACGCAGGTTACGGATAGCTATCATATCCTCTTGATGGAGCTCGACACTGCAATAAAAGTACTGCATTACATTTTTTAATGAAAATAAATAACTTCCATGGCCATTGGCACCGGTGACAGAGTCAGTAGTGAAGATTTTGATCGGCCAGTCATGACCGAAGGAGCGGTGGGAATTAAATTGTTTTCTGCCTCTCTATATCTAATTCTAGTGAGCCTTATCGTGATGCAGCTGCATTTAAGAACTGCTTTGAGCTGTAACAGTCATTACAAGAATATTCGTGGACTTTAAGACTATATATGTTCCTTACGGGGTAACGCGTCGTGTGTAGGAGTATACGCGGGTTACGGATAGCTATCATATCCTATTGATGGAGCTTGACACTGCAATAAAAGTACTGCATTACATTTTTTAATGAAAATAAATAACTTCCATGGCCATTGGCACCGGTGACAGAGTCAGTAGTGAAGATTTTGATCGGCCAGTCATGACCGAAGGAGCGGTGGGAATTAAATTGTTTTCTGCCTCTATATACCTAATTCTAGTGAGCCTTATCTTGATGCAGCAGCATTTAAGAAGGTCAAAGGAAGGCTATGTACACTACAGGAGTAATCAAAAAGACTCTGCCATCCTGAAATAGTGTATAAAAAACTTGTTTTCATCATATGTTCTACTTAAATTAGCTGTAACTCCTTCCGTTTTACTCGTATTGAATTTTCAAGCCATGCTTCAAAATCTGCACCTTTTTCCGATCCTTATGGTATGTAACAAGTACTGATAAACACAATATTAAGAAAATATATATTACGTCCTCACGTAAATTACGCAGATTATAAATAGTGAAAAAAGAAACTAGACGCAGGATTGGAATGGGATAGGGTTTAAAAAGAAGCGAAAAATATTTATGATTTCACAACATAACTCTTTGTTATATTTGATCGGTATCTATCTCATGAAAAATAGTTATTTACTAAAATAATGATATAATTAAACAAACCATATTAGCTTCTAAGCTAAGATACCAATTGAACAAAGTGCTGTGTTTATTAATTGGTAATTTCATAAGGAATATCTGATATCTTTTCCATCAACATTGGTAAAGTATTAGATCCACCATACTGATTTTAGCATTGGTTTGAACCCAAATAAATTCCTTTATAGCAATAAAAGTTTCTGGTGAAATTAACTGAAACTAAGCTGAAAGTCTTACATTCTTCCCATGTACAACATAGTTTAAAAAGAACAAAATCGAAGAGAAAATTTTGCAAAAAATTTCCCAGAGTAGAAAAAATGACAAAAATGCACCATATGTTGAGGTCAATTCTACACATCCACGAGGGTCTGTAAGATGGTTAAACGTGTCGTAAGGCTTAGTTATGAACTGCTTTGAGCTGTAACAGTCATTACAAGAATATTCGTGGACGTTAAGACTATATGTGATCCTTACGGGGTAACGCGTCGTGTGTAGGAGTATACGCAGGTTACGGATAGCTATCATATCCTCTTGATGGAGCTCGACACTGCAATAAAAGTACTGCATTACATTTTTTAATGAAAATAAATAACTTCCATGGCCATTGGCACCGGTGACAGAGTCAGTAGTGAAGATTTTGATCGGCCAGTCATGACCGAAGGAGCGGTGGGAATTAAATTGTTTTCTGCCTCTCTATATCTAATTCTAGTGAGCCTTATCGTGATGCAGCTGCATTTAAGAACTGCTTTGAGCTGTAACAGTCATTACAAGAATATTCGTGGACTTTAAGACTATATATGTTCCTTACGGGGTAACGCGTCGTGTGTAGGAGTATACGCGGGTTACGGATAGCTATCATATCCTATTGATGGAGCTTGACACTGCAATAAAAGTACTGCATTACATTTT
Organism: Metacarcinus magister; assembly: GCA_029783475.1. Classification (NCBI taxonomy): domain Eukaryota; kingdom Metazoa; phylum Arthropoda; class Malacostraca; order Decapoda; family Cancridae; genus Metacarcinus; species Metacarcinus magister. The sequence continues at coordinate 5,489,945 of JAPQNM010000036.1, forward strand.
TTAATGAAAATAAATAACTTCCATGGCCATTGGCACCGGTGACAGAGTCAGTAGTGAAGATTTTGATCGGCCAGTCATGACCGAAGGAGCGGTGGGAATTAAATTGTTTTCTGCCTCTATATACCTAATTCTAGTGAGCCTTATCTTGATGCAGCAGCATTTAAGAAGGTCAAAGGAAGGCTATGTACACTACAGGAGTAATCAAAAAGACTCTGCCATCCTGAAATAGTGTATAAAAAACTTGTTTTCATCATATGTTCTACTTAAATTAGCTGTAACTCCTTCCGTTTTACTCGTATTGAATTTTCAAGCCATGCTTCAAAATCTGCACCTTTTTCCGATCCTTATGGTATGTAACAAGTACTGATAAACACAATATTAAGAAAATATATATTACGTCCTCACGTAAATTACGCAGATTATAAATAGTGAAAAAAGAAACTAGACGCAGGATTGGAATGGGATAGGGTTTAAAAAGAAGCGAAAAATATTTATGATTTCACAACATAACTCTTTGTTATATTTGATCGGTATCTATCTCATGAAAAATAGTTATTTACTAAAATAATGATATAATTAAACAAACCATATTAGCTTCTAAGCTAAGATACCAATTGAACAAAGTGCTGTGTTTATTAATTGGTAATTTCATAAGGAATATCTGATATCTTTTCCATCAACATTGGTAAAGTATTAGATCCACCATACTGATTTTAGCATTGGTTTGAACCCAAATAAATTCCTTTATAGCAATAAAAGTTTCTGGTGAAATTAACTGAAACTAAGCTGAAAGTCTTACATTCTTCCCATGTACAACATAGTTTAAAAAGAACAAAATCGAAGAGAAAATTTTGCAAAAAATTTCCCAGAGTAGAAAAAATGACAAAAATGCACCATATGTTGAGGTCAATTCTACACATCCACGAGGGTCTGTAAGATGGTTAAACGTGTCGTAAGGCTTAGTTATGAACTGCTTTGAGCTGTAACAGTCATTACAAGAATATTCGTGGACGTTAAGACTATATGTGATCCTTACGGGGTAACGCGTCGTGTGTAGGAGTATACGCAGGTTACGGATAGCTATCATATCCTCTTGATGGAGCTCGACACTGCAATAAAAGTACTGCATTACATTTTTTAATGAAAATAAATAACTTCCATGGCCATTGGCACCGGTGACAGAGTCAGTAGTGAAGATTTTGATCGGCCAGTCATGACCGAAGGAGCGGTGGGAATTAAATTGTTTTCTGCCTCTCTATATCTAATTCTAGTGAGCCTTATCGTGATGCAGCTGCATTTAAGAACTGCTTTGAGCTGTAACAGTCATTACAAGAATATTCGTGGACTTTAAGACTATATATGTTCCTTACGGGGTAACGCGTCGTGTGTAGGAGTATACGCGGGTTACGGATAGCTATCATATCCTCTTGATGGAGCTTGACACTGCAATAAAAGTACTGCATTACATTTTTTAATGAAAATAAATAACTTCCATGGCCATTGGCACCGGTGACAGAGTCAGTAGTGAAGATTTTGATCGGCCAGTCATGACCGAAGGAGCGGTGGGAATTAAATTGTTTTCTGCCTCTATATACCTAATTCTAGTGAGCCTTATCTTGATGCAGCAGCATTTAAGAAGGTCAAAGGAAGGCTATGTACACTACAGGAGTAATCAAAAAGACTCTGCCATCCTGAAATAGTGTATAAAAAACTTGTTTTCATCATATGTTCTACTTAAATTAGCTGTAACTCCTTCCGTTTTACTCGTATTGAATTTTCAAGCCATGCTTCAAAATCTGCACCTTTTTCCGATCCTTATGGTATGTAACAAGTACTGATAAACACAATATTAAGAAAATATATATTACGTCCTCACGTAAATTACGCAGATTATAAATAGTGAAAAAAGAAACTAGACGCAGGATTGGAATGGGATAGGGTTTAAAAAGAAGCGAAAAATATTTATGATTTCACAACATAACTCTTTGTTATATTTGATCGGTATCTATCTCATGAAAAATAGTTATTTACTAAAATAATGATATAATTAAACAAACCATATTAGCTTCTAAGCTAAGATACCAATTGAACAAAGTGCTGTGTTTATTAATTGGTAATTTCATAAGGAATATCTGATATCTTTTCCATCAACATTGGTAAAGTATTAGATCCACCATACTGATTTTAGCATTGGTTTGAACCCAAATAAATTCCTTTATAGCAATAAAAGTTTCTGGTGAAATTAACTGAAACTAAGCTGAAAGTCTTACATTCTTCCCATGTACAACATAGTTTAAAAAGAACAAAATCGAAGAGAAAATTTTGCAAAAAATTTCCCAGAGTAGAAAAAATGACAAAAATGCACCATATGTTGAGGTCAATTCTACACATCCACGAGGGTCTGTAAGATGGTTAAACGTGTCGTAAGGCTTAGTTATGAACTGCTTTGAGCTGTAACAGTCATTACAAGAATATTCGTGGACGTTAAGACTATATGTGATCCTTACGGGGTAACGCGTCGTGTGTAGGAGTATACGCAGGTTACGGATAGCTATCATATCCTCTTGATGGAGCTCGACACTGCAATAAAAGTACTGCATTACATTTTTTAATGAAAATAAATAACTTCCATGGCCATTGGCACCGGTGACAGAGTCAGTAGTGAAGATTTTGATCGGCCAGTCATGACCGAAGGAGCGGTGGGAATTAAATTGTTTCTGCCTCTCTATATCTAATTCTAGTGAGCCTTATCGTGATGCAGCTGCATTTAAGAACTGCTTTGAGCTGTAACAGTCATTACAAGAATATTCGTGGACTTTAAGACTATATATGTTCCTTACGGGGTAACGCGTCGTGTGTAGGAGTATACGCGGGTTACGGATAGCTATCATATCCTCTTGATGGAGCTTGACACTGCAATAAAAGTACTGCATTACATTTTTTAATGAAAATAAATAACTTCCATGGCCATTGGCACCGGTGACAGAGTCAGTAGTGAAGATTTTGATCGGCCAGTCATGACCGAAGGAGCGGTGGGAATTAAATTGTTTTCTGCCTCTATATACCTAATTCTAGTGAGCCTTATCTTGATGCAGCAGCATTTAAGAAGGTCAAAGGAAGGCTATGTACACTACAGGAGTAATCAAAAAGACTCTGCCATCCTGAAATAGTGTATAAAAAACTTGTTTTCATCATATGTTCTACTTAAATTAGCTGTAACTCCTTCCGTTTTACTCGTATTGAATTTTCAAGCTATGCTTCAAAATCTGCACCTTTTTCCGATCCTTATGGTATGTAACAAGTACTGATAAACACAATATTAAGAAAATATATATTACGTCCTCACGAAAATTACGCAGATTATAAATAGTGAAAAAAGAAACTAGACGCAGGATTGGAATGGGATAGGGTTTAAAAAGAAGCGAAAAATATTTATGATTTCACAACATAACTCTTTGTTATATTTGATCGGTATCTATCTCATGAAAAATAGTTATTTACTAAAATAATGATATAATTAAACAAACCATATTAGCTTCTAAGCTAAGATACCAATTGAACAAAGTGCTGTGTTTATTAATTGGTAATTTCATAAGGAATATCTGATATCTTTTCCATCAACATTGGTAAAGTATTAGATCCACCATACTGATTTTAGCATTGGTTTGAACCCAAATAAATTCCTTTATAGCAATAAAAGTTTCTGGTGAAATTAACTGAAACTAAGCTGAAAGTCTTACATTCTTCCCATGTACAACATAGTTTAAAAAGAACAAAATCGAAGAGAAAATTTTGCAAAAAATTTCCCAGAGTAGAAAAAATGACAAAAATGCACCATATGTTGAGGTCAATTCTACACATCCACGAGGGTCTGTAAGATGGTTAAACGTGTCGTAAGGCTTAGTTATGAACTGCTTTGAGCTGTAACAGTCATTACAAGAATATTCGTGGACGTTAAGACTATATGTGATCCTTACGGGGTAACGCGTCGTGTGTAGGAGTATACGCAGGTTACGGATAGCTATCATATCCTCTTGATGGAGCTCGACACTGCAATAAAAGTACTGCATTACATTTTTTAATGAAAATAAATAACTTCCATGGCCATTGGCACCGGTGACAGAGTCAGTAGTGAAGATTTTGATCGGCCAGTCATGACCGAAGGAGCGGTGGGAATTAAATTGTTTTCTGCCTCTCTATATCTAATTCTAGTGAGCCTTATCGTGATGCAGCTGCATTTAAGAACTGCTTTGAGCTGTAACAGTCATTACAAGAATATTCGTGGACTTTAAGACTATATATGTTCCTTACGGGGTAACGCGTCGTGTGTAGGAGTATACGCGGGTTACGGATAGCTATCATATCCTATTGATGGAGCTTGACACTGCAATAAAAGTACTGCATTACATTTTTTAATGAAAATAAATAACTTCCATGGCCATTGGCACCGGTGACAGAGTCAGTAGTGAAGATTTTGATCGGCCAGTCATGACCGAAGGAGCGGTGGGAATTAAATTGTTTTCTGCCTCTATATACCTAATTCTAGTGAGCCTTATCTTGATGCAGCAGCATTTAAGAAGGTCAAAGGAAGGCTATGTACACTACAGGAGTAATCAAAAAGACTCTGCCATCCTGAAATAGTGTATAAAAAACTTGTTTTCATCATATGTTCTACTTAAATTAGCTGTAACTCCTTCCGTTTTACTCGTATTGAATTTTCAAGCCATGCTTCAGAATCTGCACCTTTTTCCGATCCTTATGGTATGTAACAAGTACTGATAAACACAATATTAAGAAAATATATATTACGTCCTCACGTAAATTACGCAGATTATAAATAGTGAAAAAAGAAACTAGACGCAGGATTGGAATGGGATAGGGTTTAAAAAGAAGCGAAAAATATTTATGATTTCACAACATAACTCTTTGTTATATTTGATCGGTATCTATCTCATGAAAAATAGTTATTTACTAAAATAATGATATAATTAAACAAACCATATTAGCTTCTAAGCTAAGATACCAATTGAACAAAGTGCTGTGTTTATTAATTGGTAATTTCATAAGGAATATCTGATATCTTTTCCATCAACATTGGTAAAGTATTAGATCCACCATACTGATTTTAGCATTGGTTTGAACCCAAATAAATTCCTTTATAGCAATAAAAGTTTCTGGTGAAATTAACTGAAACTAAGCTGAAAGTCTTACATTCTTCCCATGTACAACATAGTTTAAAAAGAACAAAATCGAAGAGAAAATTTTGCAAAAAATTTCCCAGAGTAGAAAAAATGACAAAAATGCACCATATGTTGAGGTCAATTCTACACATCCACGAGGGTCTGTAAGATGGTTAAACGTGTCGTAAGGCTTAGTTATGAACTGCTTTGAGCTGCAACAGTCATTACAAGAATATTCGTGGACGTTAAGACTATATGTGATCCTTACGGGGTGACGCGTCGTGTGTAGGAGTATACGCAGGTTACGGATAGCTATCATATCCTCTTGATGGAGCTCGACACTGCAATAAAAGTACTGCATTACATTTTTTAATGAAAATAAATAACTTCCATGGCCATTGGCACCGGTGACAGAGTCAGTAGTGAAGATTTTGATCGGCCAGTCATGACCGAAGGAGCGGTGGGAATTAAATTGTTTTCTGCCTCTCTATATCTAATTCTAGTGAGCCTTATCGTGATGCAGCTGCATTTAAGAACTGCTTTGAGCTGTAACAGTCATTACAAGAATATTCGTGGACTTTAAGACTATATATGTTCCTTACGGGGTAACGCGTCGTGTGTAGGAGTATACGCGGGTTACGGATAGCTATCATATCCTATTGATGGAGCTTGACACTGCAATAAAAGTACTGCATTACATTTTTTAATGAAAATAAATAACTTCCATGGCCATTGGCACCGGTGACAGAGTCAGTAGTGAAGATTTTGATCGGCCAGTCATGACCGAAGGAGCGGTGGGAATTAAATTGTTTTCTGCCTCTATATACCTAATTCTAGTGAGCCTTATCTTAATGCAGCAGCATTTAAGAAGGTCAAAGGAAGGCTATGTACACTACAGGAGTAATCAAAAAGACTCTGCCATCCTGAAATAGTGTATAAAAAACTTGTTTTCATCATATGTTCTACTTAAATTAGCTGTAACTCCTTCCGTTTTACTCGTATTGAATTTTCAAGCCATGCTTCAAAATCTGCACCTTTTTCCGATCCTTATGGTATGTAACAAGTACTGATAAACACAATATTAAGAAAATATATATTACGTCCTCACGTAAATTACGCAGATTATAAATCATGAAAAAAGAAACTAGACGCAGGATTGGAATGGGATAGGGTTTAAAAAGAAGCGAAAAATATTTATGAATTCACAACATAACTCTTTGTTATATTTGATCGGTATCTATCTCATGAAAAATAGTTATTTACTAAAATAATGATATCATTAAACAAACACTATTAGCTTCTAAGCTAAGATACCAATTGAACAAAGTGCTGTGTTTATTAATTGGTAATTTCATAAGGAATATCTGATATCTTTTCCATCAACATTGGTAAAGTATTAGATCCACCATACTGATTTTAGCATTGGTTTGAACCCAAATAAATTCCTTTATAGCAATAAAAGTTTCTGGTGAAATTAACTGAAACTAAGCTGAAAGTCTTACATTCTTCCCATGTACAACATAGTTGAAAAAGAACAAAATCGAAGAGAAAATTTTGCAAAAAATTTCCCAGAGTAGAAAAAATGACAAAAATGCACCATATGTTGAGGTCAATTCTACACATCCACGAGGGTCTGTAAGATGGTTAAACGTGTCGTAAGGCTTAGTTATGAACTGCTTTGAGCTGTAACAGTCATTACAAGAATATTCGTGGACGTTAAGACTATATGTGATCCTTACGGGGTAACGCGTCGTGTGTAGGAGTATACGCAGGTTACGGATAGCTATCATATCCTCTTGATGGAGCTCGACACTGCAATAAAAGTACTGCATTACATTTTTTAATGAAAATAAATAACTTCCATGGCCATTGGCACCGGTGACAGAGTCAGTAGTGAAGATTTTGATCGGCCAGTCATGACCGAAGGAGCGGTGGGAATTAAATTGTTTTCTGCCTCTCTATATCTAATTCTAGTGAGCCTTATCGTGATGCAGCTGCATTTAAGAACTGCTTTGAGCTGTAACAGTCATTACAAGAATATTCGTGGACTTTAAGACTATATATGTTCCTTACGGGGTAACGCGTCGTGTGTAGGAGTATACGCGGGTTACGGATAGCTATCATATCCTCTTGATGGAGCTTGACACTGCAATAAAAGTACTGCATTACATTTTTTAATGAAAATAAATAACTTCCATGGCCATTGGCACCGGTGACAGAGTCAGTAGTGAAGATTTTGATCGGCCAGTCATGACCGAAGGAGCGGTGGGAATTAAATTGTTTTCTGCCTCTATATACCTAATTCTAGTGAGCCTTATCTTGATGCAGCAGCATTTAAGAAGGTCAAAGGAAGGCTATGTACACTACAGGAGTAATCAAAAAGACTCTGCCATCCTGAAATAGTGTATAAAAAACTTGTTTTCATCATATGTTCTACTTAAATTAGCTGTAACTCCTTCCGTTTTACTCGTATTGAATTTTCAAGCCATGCTTCAAAATCTGCACCTTTTTCCGATCCTTATGGTATGTAACAAGTACTGATAAACACAATATTAAGAAAATATATATTACGTCCTCACGTAAATTACGCAGATTATAAATAGTGTAAAAAGAAACTAGACGCAGGATTGGAATGGGATAGGGTTTAAAAAGAAGCGAAAAATATTTATGATTTCACAACATAACTCTTTGTTATATTTGATCGGTATCTATCTCATGAAAAATAGTTATTTACTAAAATAATGATATAATTAAACAAACCATATTAGCTTCTAAGCTAAGATACCAATTGAACAAAGTGCTGTGTTTATTAATTGGTAATTTCATAAGGAATATCTGATATCTTTTCCATCAACATTGGTAAAGTATTAGATCCACCATACTGATTTTAGCATTGGTTTGAACCCAAATAAATTCCTTTATAGCAATAAAAGTTTCTGGTGAAATTAACTGAAACTAAGCTGAAAGTCTTACATTCTTCCCATGTACAACATAGTTTAAAAAGAACAAAATCGAAGAGAAAATTTTGCAAAAAATTTCCCAGAGTAGAAAAAATGACAAAAATGTACCATATGTTGAGGTCAATTCTACACATCCACGAGGGTCTGTAAGATGGTTAAACGTGTCGTAAGGCTTAGTTATGAACTGCTTTGAGCTGTAACAGTCATTACAAGAATATTCGTGGACGTTAAGACTATATGTGATCCTTACGGGGTAACGCGTCGTGTGTAGGAGTATACGCAGGTTACGGATAGCTATCATATCCTCTTGATGGAGCTCGACACTGCAATAAAAGTACTGCATTACATTTTTTAATGAAAATAAATAACTTCCATGGCCATTGGCACCGGTGACAGAGTCAGTAGTGAAGATTTTGATCGGCCAGTCATGACCGAAGGAGCGGTGGGAATTAAATTGTTTCCTGCCTCTCTATATCTAATTCTAGTGAGCCTTATCGTGATGCAGCTGCATTTAAGAACTGCTTTGAGCTGTAACAGTCATTACAAGAATATTCGTGGACTTTAAGACTATATATGTTCCTTACGGGGTAACGCGTCGTGTGTAGGAGTATACGCGGGTTACGGATAGCTATCATATCCTCTTGATGGAGCTTGACACTGCAATAAAAGTACTGCATTACATTTTTTAATGAAAATAAATAACTTCCATGGCCATTGGCACCGGTGACAGAGTCAGTAGTGAAGATTTTGATCGGCCAGTCATGACCGAAGGAGCGGTGGGAATTAAATTGTTTTCTGCCTCTATATACCTAATTCTAGTGAGCCTTATCTTGATGCAGCAGCATTTAAGAAGGTCAAAGGAAGGCTATGTACACTACAGGAGTAATCAAAAAGACTCTGCCATCCTGAAATAGTGTATAAAAAACTTGTTTTCATCATATGTTCTACTTAAATTAGCTGTAACTCCTTCCGTTTTACTCGTATTGAATTTTCAAGCTATGCTTCAAAATCTGCACCTTTTTCCGATCCTTATGGTATGTAACAAGTACTGATAAACACAATATTAAGAAAATATATATTACGTCCTCACGAAAATTACGCAGATTATAAATAGTGAAAAAAGAAACTAGACGCAGGATTGGAATGGGATAGGGTTTAAAAAGAAGCGAAAAATATTTATGATTTCACAACATAACTCTTTGTTATATTTGATGGTATCTATCTCATGAAAAATAGTTATTTACTAAAATAATGATATAATTAAACAAACCATATTAGCTTCTAAGCTAAGATACCAATTGAACAAAGTGCTGTGTTTATTAATTGGTAATTTCATAAGGAATATCTGATATCTTTTCCATCAACATTGGTAAAGTATTAGATCCACCATACTGATTTTAGCATTGGTTTGAACCCAAATAAATTCCTTTATAGCAATAAAAGTTTCTGGTGAAATTAACTGAAACTAAGCTGAAAGTCTTACATTCTTCCCATGTACAACATAGTTTAAAAAGAACAAAATCGAAGAGAAAATTTTGCAAAAAATTTCCCAGAGTAGAAAAAATGACAAAAATGCACCATATGTTGAGGTCAATTCTACACATCCACGAGGGTCTGTAAGATGGTTAAACGTGTCGTAAGGCTTAGTTATGAACTGCTTTGAGCTGTAACAGTCATTACAAGAATATTCGTGGACGTTAAGACTATATGTGATCCTTACGGGGTAACGCGTCGTGTGTAGGAGTATACGCAGGTTACGGATAGCTATCATATCCTCTTGATGGAGCTCGACACTGCAATAAAAGTACTGCATTACATTTTTTAATGAAAATAAATAACTTCCATGGCCATTGGCACCGGTGACAGAGTCAGTAGTGAAGATTTTGATCGGCCAGTCATGACCGAAGGAGCGGTGGGAATTAAATTGTTTTCTGCCTCTATATACCTAATTCTAGTGAGCCTTATCTTGATGCAGCAGCATTTAAGAAGGTCAAAGGAAGGCTATGTACACTACAGGAGTAATCAAAAAGACTCTGCCATCCTGAAATAGTGTATAAAAAACTTGTTTTCATCATATGTTCTACTTAAATTAGCTGTAACTCCTTCCGTTTTACTCGTATTGAATTTTCAAGCCATGCTTCAGAATCTGCACCTTTTTCCGATCATTATGGTATGTAACAAGTACTGATAAACACAATATTAAGAAAATATATATTACGTCCTCACGTAAATTACGCAGATTATAAATAGTGAAAAAAGAAACTAGACGCAGGATTGGAATGGGATAGGGTTTAAAAAGAAGCGAAAAATATTTATGATTTCACAACATAACTCTTTGTTATATTTGATCGGTATCTATCTCATGAAAAATAGTTATTTACTAAAATAATGATATAATTAAACAAACCATATTAGCTTCTAAGCTAAGATACCAATTGAACAAAGTGCTGTGTTTATTAATTGGTAATTTCATAAGGAATATCTGATATCTTTTCCATCAACATTGGTAAAGTATTAGATCCACCATACTGATTTTAGCATTGGTTTGAACCCAAATAAATTCCTTTATAGCAATAAAAGTTTCTGGTGAAATTAACTGAAACTAAGCTGAAAGTCTTACATTCTTCCCATGTACAACATAGTTGAAAAAGAACAAAATCGAAGAGAAAATTTTGCAAAAAATTTCCCAGAGTAGAAAAAATGACAAAAATGCACCATATGTTGAAGTCAATTCTACACATCCACGAGGGTCTGTAAGATGGTTAAACGTGTCGTAAGGCTTAGTTATGAACTGCTTTGAGCTGTAACAGTCATTACAAGAATATTCGTGGACGTTAAGACTATATGTGATCCTTACGGGGTGACGCGTCGTGTGTAGGAGTATACGCAGGTTACGGATAGCTATCATATCCTCTTGATGGAGCTCGACACTGCAATAAAAGTACTGCATTACATTTTTTAATGAAAATAAATAACTTCCATGGCCATTGGCACCGGTGACAGAGTCAGTAGTGAAGATTTTGATCGGCCAGTCATGACCGAAGGAGCGGTGGGAATTAAATTGTTTTCTGCCTCTCTATTTCTAATTCTAGTGAGCCTTATCGTGATGCAGCTGCATTTAAGAACTGCTTTGAGCTGTAACAGTCATTACAAGAATATTCGTGGACTTTAAGACTATATATGTTCCTTACGGGGTAACGCGTCGTGTGTAGGAGTATACGCGGGTTACGGATAGCTATCATATCCTATTGATGGAGCTTGACACTGCAATAAAAGTACTGCATTACATTTTTTAATGAAAATAAATAACTTCCATGGCCATTGGCACCGGTGACAGAGTCAGTAGTGAAGATTTTGATCGGCCAGTCATGACCGAAGGAGCGGTGGGAATTAAATTGTTTTCTGCCTCTATATACCTAATTCTAGTGAGCCTTATCTTAATGCAGCAGCATTTAAGAAGGTCAAAGGAAGGCTATGTACACTACAGGAGTAATCAAAAAGACTCTGCCATCCTGAAATAGTGTATAAAAAACTTGTTTTCATCATATGTTCTACTTAAATTAGCTGTAACTCCTTCCGTTTTACTCGTATTGAATTTTCAAGCCATGCTTCAAAATCTGCACCTTTTTCCGATCCTTATGGTATGTAACAAGTACTGATAAACACAATATTAAGAAAATATATATTACGTCCTCACGTAAATTACGCAGATTATAAATCATGAAAAAAGAAACTAGACGCAGGATTGGAATGGGATAGGGTTTAAAAAGAAGCGAAAAATATTTATGATTTCACAACATAACTCTTTGTTATATTTGATCGGTATCTATCTCATGAAAAATAGTTATTTACTAAAATAATGATATCATTAAACAAACACTATTAGCTTCTAAGCTAAGATACCAATTGAACAAAGTGCTGTGTTTATTAATTGGTAATTTCATAAGGAATATCTGATATTTATTCCATCAACATTGGTAAAGTATTAGATCCACCATACTGATTTTAGCATTGGTTTGAACCCAAATAAATTCCTTTATAGCAATAAAAGTTTCTGGTGAAATTAACTGAAACTAAGCTGAAAGTCTTACATTCTTCCCATGTACAACATAGTTGAAAAAGAACAAAATCGAAGAGAAAATTTTGCAAAAAATTTCCCAGAGTAGAAAAAATGACAAAAATGCACCATATGTTGAGGTCAATTCTACACATCCACGAGGGTCTGTAAGATGGTTAAACGTGTCGTAAGGCTTAGTTATGAACTGCTTTGAGCTGTAACAGTCATTACAAGAATATTCGTGGACGTTAAGACTATATGTGATCCTTACGGGGTAACGCGTCGTGTGTAGGAGTATACGCAGGTTACGGATAGCTATCATATCCTCTTGATGGAGCTCGACACTGCAATAAAAGTACTGCATTACATTTTTTAATGAAAATAAATAACTTCCATGGCCATTGGCACCGGTGACAGAGTCAGTAGTGAAGATTTTGATCGGCCAGTCATGACCGAAGGAGCGGTGGGAATTAAATTGTTTCCTGCCTCTCTATATCTAATTCTAGTGAGCCTTATCGTGATGCAGCTGCATTTAAGAACTGCTTTGAGCTGTAACAGTCATTACAAGAATATTCGTGGACTTTAAGACTATATATGTTCCTTACGGGGTAACGCGTCGTGTGTAGGAGTATACGCGGGTTACGGATAGCTATCATATCCTCTTGATGGAGCTTGACACTGCAATAAAAGTACTGCATTACATTTTTTAATGAAAATAAATAACTTCCATGGCCATTGGCACCGGTGACAGAGTCAGTAGTGAAGATTTTGATCGGCCAGTCATGACCGAAGGAGCGGTGGGAATTAAATTGTTTTCTGCCTCTCTATATCTAATTCTAGTGAGCCTTATCGTGATGCAGCTGCATTTAAGAACTGCTTTGAGCTGTAACAGTCATTACAAGAATATTCGTGGACTTTAAGACTATATATGTTCCTTACGGGGTAACGCGTCGTGTGTAGGAGTATACGCGGGTTACGGATAGCTATCATATCCTCTTGATGGAGCTTGACACTGCAATAAAAGTACTGCATTACATTTTTTAATGAAAATAAATAACTTCCATGGCCATTGGCACCGGTGACAGAGTCAGTAGTGAAGATTTTGATCGGCCAGTCATGACCGAAGGAGCGGTGGGAATTAAATTGTTTTCAGCCTCTATATACCTAATTCTAGTGAGCCTTATCTTGATGCAGCAGCATTTAAGAAGGTCAAAGGAAGGCTATGTACACTACAGGAGTAATCAAAAAGACTCTGCCATCCTGAAATAGTGTATAAAAAACTTGTTTTCATCATATGTTCTACTTAAATTAGCTGTAACTCCTTCCGTTTTACTCGTATTGAATTTTCAAGCCATGCTTCAAAATCTGCACCTTTTTCCGATCCTTATGGTATGTAACAAGTACTGATAAACACAATATTAAGAAAATATATATTACGTCCTCACGTAAATTACGCAGATTATAAATAGTGTTAAAAGAAACTAGACGCAGGATTGGAATGGGATAGGGTTTAAAAAGAAGCGAAAAATATTTATGATTTCACAACATAACTCTTTGTTATATTTGATCGGTATCTATCTCATGAAAAATAGTTATTTACTAAAATAATGATATAATTAAACAAACCATATTAGCTTCTAAGCTAAGATACCAATTGAACAAAGTGCTGTGTTTATTAATTGGTAATTTCATAAGGAATATCTGATATCTTTTCCATCAACATTGGTAAAGTATTAGATCCACCATACTGATTTTAGCATTGGTTTGAACCCAAATAAATTCCTTTATAGCAATAAAAGTTTCTGGTGAAATTAACTGAAACTAAGCTGAAAGTCTTACATTCTTCCCATGTACAACATAGTTTAAAAAGAACAAAATCGAAGAGAAAATTTTGCAAAAAATTTCCCAGAGTAGAAAAAATGACAAAAATGTACCATATGTTGAGGTCAATTCTACACATCCACGAGGGTCTGTAAGATGGTTAAACGTGTCGTAAGGCTTAGTTATGAACTGCTTTGAGCTGTAACAGTCATTACAAGAATATTCGTGGACGTTAAGACTATATGTGATCCTTACGGGGTAACGCGTCGTGTGTAGGAGTATACGCAGGTTACGGATAGCTATCATATCCTCTTGATGGAGCTCGACACTGCAATAAAAGTACTGCATTACATTTTTTAATGAAAATAAATAACTTCCATGGCCATTGGCACCGGTGACAGAGTCAGTAGTGAAGATTTTGATCGGCCAGTCATGACCGAAGGAGCGGTGGGAATTAAATTGTTTCCTGCCTCTCTATATCTAATTCTAGTGAGCCTTATCGTGATGCAGCTGCATTTAAGAACTGCTTTGAGCTGTAACAGTCATTACAAGAATATTCGTGGACTTTAAGACTATATATGTTCCTTACGGGGTAACGCGTCGTGTGTAGGAGTATACGCGGGTTACGGATAGCTATCATATCCTCTTGATGGAGCTTGACACTGCAATAAAAGTACTGCATTACATTTTTTAATGAAAATAAATAACTTCCATGGCCATTGGCACCGGTGACAGAGTCAGTAGTGAAGATTTTGATCGGCCAGTCATGACCGAAGGAGCGGTGGGAATTAAATTGTTTTCTGCCTCTATATACCTAATTCTAGTGAGCCTTATCTTGATGCAGCAGCATTTAAGAAGGTCAAAGGAAGGCTATGTACACTACAGGAGTAATCAAAAAGACTCTGCCATCCTGAAATAGTGTATAAAAAACTTGTTTTCATCATATGTTCTACTTAAATTAGCTGTAACTCCTTCCGTTTTACTCGTATTGAATTTTCAAGCTATGCTTCAAAATCTGCACCTTTTTCCGATCCTTATGGTATGTAACAAGTACTGATAAACACAATATTAAGAAAATATATATTACGTCCTCACGAAAATTACGCAGATTATAAATAGTGAAAAAAGAAACTAGACGCAGGATTGGAATGGGATAGGGTTTAAAAAGAAGCGAAAAATATTTATGATTTCACAACATAACTCTTTGTTATATTTGATTGGTATCTATCTCATGAAAAATAGTTATTTACTAAAATAATGATATAATTAAACAAACCATATTAGCTTCTAAGCTAAGATACCAATTGAACAAAGTGCTGTGTTTATTAATTGGTAATTTCATAAGGAATATCTGATATCTTTTCCATCAACATTGGTAAAGTATTAGATCCACCATACTGATTTTAGCATTGGTTTGAACCCAAATAAATTCCTTTATAGCAATAAAAGTTTCTGGTGAAATTAACTGAAACTAAGCTGAAAGTCTTACATTCTTCCCATGTACAACATAGTTTAAAAAGAACAAAATCGAAGAGAAAATTTTGCAAAAAATTTCCCAGAGTAGAAAAAATGACAAAAATGCACCATATGTTGAGGTCAATTCTACACATCCACGAGGGTCTGTAAGATGGTTAAACGTGTCGTAAGGCTTAGTTATGAACTGCTTTGAGCTGTAACAGTCATTACAAGAATATTCGTGGACGTTAAGACTATATGTGATCCTTACGGGGTAACGCGTCGTGTGTAGGAGTATACGCAGGTTACGGATAGCTATCATATCCTCTTGATGGAGCTCGACACTGCAATAAAAGTACTGCATTACATTTTTTAATGAAAATAAATAACTTCCATGGCCATTGGCACCGGTGACAGAGTCAGTAGTGAAGATTTTGATCGGCCAGTCATGACCGAAGGAGCGGTGGGAATTAAATTGTTTTCTGCCTCTATATACCTAATTCTAGTGAGCCTTATCTTGATGCAGCAGCATTTAAGAAGGTCAAAGGAAGGCTATGTACACTACAGGAGTAATCAAAAAGACTCTGCCATCCTGAAATAGTGTATAAAAAACTTGTTTTCATCATATGTTCTACTTAAATTAGCTGTAACTCCTTCCGTTTTACTCGTATTGAATTTTCAAGCCATGCTTCAGAATCTGCACCTTTTTCCGATCATTATGGTATGTAACAAGTACTGATAAACACAATATTAAGAAAATATATATTACGTCCTCACGTAAATTACGCAGATTATAAATAGTGAAAAAAGAAACTAGACGCAGGATTGGAATGGGATAGGGTTTAAAAAGAAGCGAAAAATATTTATGATTTCACAACATAACTCTTTGTTATATTTGATCGGTATCTATCTCATGAAAAATAGTTATTTACTAAAATAATGATATAATTAAACAAACCATATTAGCTTCTAAGCTAAGATACCAATTGAACAAAGTGCTGTGTTTATTAATTGGTAATTTCATAAGGAATATCTGATATCTTTTCCATCAACATTGGTAAAGTATTAGATCCACCATACTGATTTTAGCATTGGTTTGAACCCAAATAAATTCCTTTATAGCAATAAAAGTTTCTGGTGAAATTAACTGAAACTAAGCTGAAAGTCTTACATTCTTCCCATGTACAACATAGTTGAAAAAGAACAAAATCGAAGAGAAAATTTTGCAAAAAATTTCCCAGAGTAGAAAAAATGACAAAAATGCACCATATGTTGAAGTCAATTCTACACATCCACGAGGGTCTGTAAGATGGTTAAACGTGTCGTAAGGCTTAGTTATGAACTGCTTTGAGCTGTAACAGTCATTACAAGAATATTCGTGGACGTTAAGACTATATGTGATCCTTACGGGGTGACGCGTCGTGTGTAGGAGTATACGCAGGTTACGGATAGCTATCATATCCTCTTGATGGAGCTCGACACTGCAATAAAAGTACTGCATTACATTTTTTAATGAAAATAAATAACTTCCATGGCCATTGGCACCGGTGACAGAGTCAGTAGTGAAGATTTTGATCGGCCAGTCATGACCGAAGGAGCGGTGGGAATTAAATTGTTTTCTGCCTCTCTATTTCTAATTCTAGTGAGCCTTATCGTGATGCAGCTGCATTTAAGAACTGCTTTGAGCTGTAACAGTCATTACAAGAATATTCGTGGACTTTAAGACTATATATGTTCCTTACGGGGTAACGCGTCGTGTGTAGGAGTATACGCGGGTTACGGATAGCTATCATATCCTATTGATGGAGCTTGACACTGCAATAAAAGTACTGCATTACATTTTTTAATGAAAATAAATAACTTCCATGGCCATTGGCACCGGTGACAGAGTCAGTAGTGAAGATTTTGATCGGCCAGTCATGACCGAAGGAGCGGTGGGAATTAAATTGTTTTCTGCCTCTATATACCTAATTCTAGTGAGCCTTATCTTAATGCAGCAGCATTTAAGAAGGTCAAAGGAAGGCTATGTACACTACAGGAGTAATCAAAAAGACTCTGCCATCCTGAAATAGTGTATAAAAAACTTGTTTTCATCATATGTTCTACTTAAATTAGCTGTAACTCCTTCCGTTTTACTCGTATTGAATTTTCAAGCCATGCTTCAAAATCTGCACCTTTTTCCGATCCTTATGGTATGTAACAAGTACTGATAAACACAATATTAAGAAAATATATATTACGTCCTCACGTAAATTACGCAGATTATAAATCATGAAAAAAGAAACTAGACGCAGGATTGGAATGGGATAGGGTTTAAAAAGAAGCGAAAAATATTTATGATTTCACAACATAACTCTTTGTTATATTTGATCGGTATCTATCTCATGAAAAATAGTTATTTACTAAAATAATGATATCATTAAACAAACACTATTAGCTTCTAAGCTAAGATACCAATTGAACAAAGTGCTGTGTTTATTAATTGGTAATTTCATAAGGAATATCTGATATTTATTCCATCAACATTGGTAAAGTATTAGATCCACCATACTGATTTTAGCATTGGTTTGAACCCAAATAAATTCCTTTATAGCAATAAAAGTTTCTGGTGAAATTAACTGAAACTAAGCTGAAAGTCTTACATTCTTCCCATGTACAACATAGTTGAAAAAGAACAAAATCGAAGAGAAAATTTTGCAAAAAATTTCCCAGAGTAGAAAAAATGACAAAAATGCACCATATGTTGAGGTCAATTCTACACATCCACGAGGGTCTGTAAGATGGTTAAACGTGTCGTAAGGCTTAGTTATGAACTGCTTTGAGCTGTAACAGTCATTACAAGAATATTCGTGGACGTTAAGACTATATGTGATCCTTACGGGGTAACGCGTCGTGTGTAGGAGTATACGCAGGTTACGGATAGCTATCATATCCTCTTGATGGAGCTCGACACTGCAATAAAAGTACTGCATTACATTTTTTAATGAAAATAAATAACTTCCATGGCCATTGGCACCGGTGACAGAGTCAGTAGTGAAGATTTTGATCGGCCAGTCATGACCGAAGGAGCGGTGGGAATTAAATTGTTTCCTGCCTCTCTATATCTAATTCTAGTGAGCCTTATCGTGATGCAGCTGCATTTAAGAACTGCTTTGAGCTGTAACAGTCATTACAAGAATATTCGTGGACTTTAAGACTATATATGTTCCTTACGGGGTAACGCGTCGTGTGTAGGAGTATACGCGGGTTACGGATAGCTATCATATCCTCTTGATGGAGCTTGACACTGCAATAAAAGTACTGCATTACATTTTTTAATGAAAATAAATAACTTCCATGGCCATTGGCACCGGTGACAGAGTCAGTAGTGAAGATTTTGATCGGCCAGTCATGACCGAAGGAGCGGTGGGAATTAAATTGTTTTCTGCCTCTATATACCTAATTCTAGTGAGCCTTATCTTGATGCAGCAGCATTTAAGAAGGTCAAAGGAAGGCTATGTACACTACAGGAGTAATCAAAAAGACTCTGCCATCCTGAAATAGTGTATAAAAAACTTGTTTTCATCATATGTTCTACTTAAATTAGCTGTAACTCCTTCCGTTTTACTCGTATTGAATTTTCAAGCTATGCTTCAAAATCTGCACCTTTTTCCGATCCTTATGGTATGTAACAAGTACTGATAAACACAATATTAAGAAAATATATATTACGTCCTCACGAAAATTACGCAGATTATAAATAGTGAAAAAAGAAACTAGACGCAGGATTGGAATGGGATAGGGTTTAAAAAGAAGCGAAAAATATTTATGATTTCACAACATAACTCTTTGTTATATTTGATCGGTATCTATCTCATGAAAAATAGTTATTTACTAAAATAATGATATAATTAAACAAACCATATTAGCTTCTAAGCTAAGATACCAATTGAACAAAGTGCTGTGTTTATTAATTGGTAATTTCATAAGGAATATCTGATATCTTTTCCATCAACATTGGTAAAGTATTAGATCCACCATACTGATTTTAGCATTGGTTTGAACCCAAATAAATTCCTTTATAGCAATAAAAGTTTCTGGTGAAATTAACTGAAACTAAGCTGAAAGTCTTACATTCTTCCCATGTACAACATAGTTTAAAAAGAACAAAATCGAAGAGAAAATTTTGCAAAAAATTTCCCAGAGTAGAAAAAATGACAAAAATGCACCATATGTTGAGGTCAATTCTACACATCCACGAGGGTCTGTAAGATGGTTAAACGTGTCGTAAGGCTTAGTTATGAACTGCTTTGAGCTGTAACAGTCATTACAAGAATATTCGTGGACGTTAAGACTATATGTGATCCTTACGGGGTAACGCGTCGTGTGTAGGAGTATACGCAGGTTACGGATAGCTATCATATCCTCTTGATGGAGCTCGACACTGCAATAAAAGTACTGCATTACATTTTTTAATGAAAATAAATAACTTCCATGGCCATTGGCACCGGTGACAGAGTCAGTAGTGAAGATTTTGATCGGCCAGTCATGACCGAAGGAGCGGTGGGAATTAAATTGTTTTCAGCCTCTATATACCTAATTCTAGTGAGCCTTATCTTGATGCAGCAGCATTTAAGAAGGTCAAAGGAAGGCTATGTACACTACAGGAGTAATCAAAAAGACTCTGCCATCCTGAAATAGTGTATAAAAAACTTGTTTTCATCATATGTTCTACTTAAATTAGCTGTAACTCCTTCCGTTTTACTCGTATTGAATTTTCAAGCCATGCTTCAAAATCTGCACCTTTTTCCGATCCTTATGGTATGTAACAAGTACTGATAAACACAATATTAAGAAAATATATATTACGTCCTCACGTAAATTACGCAGATTATAAATAGTGTTAAAAGAAACTAGACGCAGGATTGGAATGGGATAGGGTTTAAAAAGAAGCGAAAAATATTTATGATTTCACAACATAACTCTTTGTTATATTTGATCGGTATCTATCTCATGAAAAATAGTTATTTACTAAAATAATGATATAATTAAACAAACCATATTAGCTTCTAAGCTAAGATACCAATTGAACAAAGTGCTGTGTTTATTAATTGGTAATTTCATAAGGAATATCTGATATCTTTTCCATCAACATTGGTAAAGTATTAGATCCACCATACTGATTTTAGCATTGGTTTGAACCCAAATAAATTCCTTTATAGCAATAAAAGTTTCTGGTGAAATTAACTGAAACTAAGCTGAAAGTCTTACATTCTTCCCATGTACAACATAGTTTAAAAAGAACAAAATCGAAGAGAAAATTTTGCAAAAAATTTCCCAGAGTAGAAAAAATGACAAAAATGCACCATATGTTGAGGTCAATTCTACACATCCACGAGGGTCTGTAAGATGGTTAAACGTGTCGTAAGGCTTAGTTATGAACTGCTTTGAGCTGTAACAGTCATTACAAGAATATTCGTGGACGTTAAGACTATATGTGATCCTTACGGGGTAACGCGTCGTGTGTAGGAGTATACGCAGGTTACGGATAGCTATCATATCCTCTTGATGGAGCTCGACACTGCAATAAAAGTACTGCATTACATTTTTTAATGAAAATAAATAACTTCCATGGCCATTGGCACCGGTGACAGAGTCAGTAGTGAAGATTTTGATCGGCCAGTCATGACCGAAGGAGCGGTGGGAATTAAATTGTTTCCTGCCTCTCTATATCTAATTCTAGTGAGCCTTATCGTGATGCAGCTGCATTTAAGAACTGCTTTGAGCTGTAACAGTCATTACAAGAATATTAGTCGACGTTAAGTCTATATATGTTACTTACGGGGTAACGCGTCGTGTGTAGGAGTATACGCGGGTTACCGATAGCTATCATATCCTCTTGATGGAGCTTGACACTGCAATAAAAGTACTGCATTACATTTTTAATGAAAATAAATAACTTCCATAGCCATTGGCACCGGTGACAGAGTCAGTAGTGAAGATTTTGATCGGCCAGTCATGACCGAAGGAGCGGTGGGAATTAAATTGTTTTCTGCCTCTATATACCTAATTCTAGTGAGCCTTATCTTGATGCAGCAGCATTTAAGAAGGTCAAAGGAAGGCTATGTACACTACAGGAGTAATCAAAAAGACTCTGCCATCCTGAAATAGTGTATAAAAAACTTGTTTTCATCATATGTTCTACTTAAATTAGCTGTAACTCCTTCCGTTTTACTCGTATTGAATTTTCAAGCTATGCTTCAAAATCTGCACCTTTTTCCGATCCTTATGGTATGTAACAAGTACTGATAAACACAATATTAAGAAAATATATATTACGTCCTCACGAAAATTACGCAGATTATAAATAGTGAAAAAAGAAACTAGACGCAGGATTGGAATGGGATAGGGTTTAAAAAGAAGCGAAAAATATTTATGATTTCACAACATAAACTCTTTGTTATATTTGATCGGTATCTATCTCATGAAAAATAGTTATTTACTAAAATAATGATATAATTAAACAAACCATATTAGCTTCTAAGCTAAGATACCAATTGAACAAAGTGCTGTGTTTATTAATTGGTAATTTCATAAGGAATATCTGATATCTTTTCCATCAACATTGGTAAAGTATTAGATCCACCATACTGATTTTAGCATTGGTTTGAACCCAAATAAATTCCTTTATAGCAATAAAAGTTTCTGGTGAAATTAACTGAAACTAAGCTGAAAGTCTTACATTCTTCCCATGTACAACATAGTTTAAAAAGAACAAAATCGAAGAGAAAATTTTGCAAAAAATTTCCCAGAGTAGAAAAAATGACAAAAATGCACCATATGTTGAGGTCAATTCTACACATCCACGAGGGTCTGTAAGATGGTTAAACGTGTCGTAAGGCTTAGTTATGAACTGCTTTGAGCTGTAACAGTCATTACAAGAATATTCGTGGACGTTAAGACTATATGTGATCCTTACGGGGTAACGCGTCGTGTGTAGGAGTATACGCAGGTTACGGATAGCTATCATATCCTCTTGATGGAGCTCGACACTGCAATAAAAGTACTGCATTACATTTTTTAATGAAAATAAATAACTTCCATGGCCATTGGCACCGGTGACAGAGTCAGTAGTGAAGATTTTGATCGGCCAGTCATGACCGAAGGAGCGGTGGGAATTAAATTGTTTTCTGCCTCTATATACCTAATTCTAGTGAGCCTTATCTTGATGCAGCAGCATTTAAGAAGGTCAAAGGAAGGCTATGTACACTACAGGAGTAATCAAAAAGACTCTGCCATCCTGAAATAGTGTATAAAAAACTTGTTTTCATCATATGTTCTACTTAAATTAGCTGTAACTCCTTCCGTTTTACTCGTATTGAATTTTCAAGCCATGCTTCAGAATCTGCACCTTTTTCCGATCATTATGGTATGTAACAAGTACTGATAAACACAATATTAAGAAAATATATATTACGTCCTCACGTAAATTACGCAGATTATAAATAGTGAAAAAAGAAACTAGACGCAGGATTGGAATGGGATAGGGTTTAAAAAGAAGCGAAAATTATTTATGATTTCACAACATAACTCTTTGTTATATTTGATCGGTATCTATCTCATGAAAAATAGTTATTTACTAAAATAATGATATAATTAAACAAACCATATTAGCTTCTAAGCTAAGATACCAATTGAACAAAGTGCTGTGTTTATTAATTGGTAATTTCATAAGGAATATCTGATATCTTTTCCATCAACATTGGTAAAGTATTAGATCCACCATACTGATTTTAGCATTGGTTTGAACCCAAATAAATTCCTTTATAGCAATAAAAGTTTCTGGTGAAATTAACTGAAACTAAGCTGAAAGTCTTACATTCTTCCCATGTACAACATAGTTGAAAAAGAACAAAATCGAAGAGAAAATTTTGCAAAAAATTTCCCAGAGTAGAAAAAATGACAAAAATGCACCATATGTTGAGGTCAATTCTACACATCCACGAGGGTCTGTAAGATGGTTAAACGTGTCGTAAGGCTTAGTTATGAACTGCTTGAGCTGTAACAGTCATTACAAGAATATTCGTGGACGTTAAGACTATATGTGATCCTTACGGGGTAACGCGTCGTGTGTAGGAGTATACGCAGGTTACGGATAGCTATCATATCCTCTTGATGGAGCTCGACACTGCAATAAAAGTACTGCATTACATTTTTTAATGAAAATAAATAACTTCCATGGCCATTGGCACCGGTGACAGAGTCAGTAGTGAAGATTTTGATCGGCCAGTCATGACCGAAGGAGCGGTGGGAATTAAATTGTTTTCTGCCTCTCTATATCTAATTCTAGTGAGCCTTATCGTGATGCAGCTGCATTTAAGAACTGCTTTGAGCTGTAACAGTCATTACAAGAATATTCGTGGACTTTAAGACTATATATGTTCCTTACGGGGTAACGCGTCGTGTGTAGGAGTATACGCGGGTTACGGATAGCTATCATATCCTATTGATGGAGCTTGACACTGCAATAAAAGTACTGCATTACATTTTTAATGAAAATAAATAACTTCCATGGCCATTGGCACCGGTGACAGAGTCAGTAGTGAAGATTTTGATCGGCCAGTCATGACCGAAGGAGCGGTGGGAATTAAATTGTTTTCTGCCTCTATATACCTAATTCTAGTGAGCCTTATCTTAATGCAGCAGCATTTAAGAAGGTCAAAGGAAGGCTATGTACACTACAGGAGTAATCAAAAAGACTCTGCCATCCTGAAATAGTGTATAAAAAACTTGTTTTCATCATATGTTCTACTTAAATTAGCTGTAACTCCTTCCGTTTTACTCGTATTGAATTTTCAAGCCATGCTTCAAAATCTGCACCTTTTTCCGATCCTTATGGTATGTAACAAGTACTGATAAACACAATATTAAGAAAATATATATTACGTCCTCACGTAAATTACGCAGATTATAAATCATGAAAAAAGAAACTAGACGCAGGATTGGAATGGGATAGGGTTTAAAAAGAAGCGAAAAATATTTATGATTTCACAACATAACTCTTTGTTATATTTGATCGGTATCTATCTCATGAAAAATAGTTATTTACTAAAATAATGATATCATTAAACAAACACTATTAGCTTCTAAGCTAAGATACCAATTGAACAAAGTGCTGTGTTTATTAATTGGTAATTTCATAAGGAATATCTGATATTTATTCCATCAACATTGGTAAAGTATTAGATCCACCATACTGATTTTAGCATTGGTTTTAACCCAAATAAATTCCTTTATAGCAATAAAAGTTTCTGGTGAATTAACTGAAACTAAGCTGAAAGTCTTACATTCTTCCCATGTACAACATAGTTGAAAAAGAACAAAATCGAAGAGAAAATTTTGCAAAAAATTTCCCCAGAGTAGAAAAAATGACAAAAATGCACCATATGTTGAGGTCAATTCTACACATCCACGAGGGTCTGTAAGATGGTTAAACGTGTCGTAAGGCTTAGTTATGAACTGCTTTGAGCTGTAACAGTCATTACAAGAATATTCGTGGACGTTAAGACTATATGTGATCCTTACGGGGTAACGCGTCGTGTGTAGGAGTATACGCAGGTTACGGATAGCTATCATATCCTCTTGATGGAGTCGACACTGCAATAAAAGTACTGCATTACATTTTTAATGAAAATAAATAACTTCCATGGCCATTGGCACGGTGACAGAGTCAGTAGTGAAGATTTTGATCGGCCAGTCATGACCGAAGGAGCGGTGGGAATTAAATTGTTTCCTGCCTCTCTATATCTAATTCTAGTGAGCCTTATCGTGATGCAGCTGCATTTAAGAACTGCTTTGAGCTGTAACAGTCCATTACAAGAATATTCGTGGACTTTAAGACTATATATGTTCCTTACGGGGTAACGCGTCGTGTGTAGGAGTATACGCGGGTTACGGATAGCTATCATATCCTCTTGATGGAGCTTGACACTGCAATAAAAGTACTGCATTACATTTTTTAATGAAAATAAATAACTTCCATGGCCATTGGCACCGGTGACAGAGTCAGTAGTGAAGATTTTGATCGGCCAGTCATGACCGAAGGAGCGGTGGGAATTAAATTGTTTTCTGCCTCTATATACCTAATTCTAGTGAGCCTTATCCTTGATGCAGCAGCATTTAAGAAGGTCAAAGGAAGGCTATGTACACTACAGGAGTAATCAAAAAGACTCTGCCATCCTGAAATAGTGTATAAAAAACTTGTTTTCATCATATGTTCTACTTAAATTAGCTGTAACTCCTTCCGTTTTACTCGTATTGAATTTTCAAGCTATGCTTCAAAATCTGCACCTTTTTCCGATCCTTATGGTATGTAACAAGTACTGATAAACACAATATTAAGAAAATATATATTACGTCCTCACGAAAATTACGCAGATAATAAATAGTGAAAAAAGAAACTAGACGCAGGATTGGAATGGGATAGGGTTTAAAAAGAAGCGAAAAATATTATGATTTCACAACATAACTCTTTGTTATATTTGATCGGTATCTATCTCATGAAAAATAGTTATTTACTAAAATAATGATATAATTAAACAAACCATATTAGCTTCTAAGCTAAGATACCAATTGAACAAAGTGCTGTGTTTATTAATTGGTAATTTCATAAGGAATATCTGATATCTTTTCCATCAACATTGGTAAAGTATTAGATCCCACCATACTGATTTTAGCATTGGTTTGAACCCAAATAAATTCCTTTATAGCAATAAAAGTTTCTGGTGAAATTAACTGAAACTAAGCTGAAAGTCTTACATTCTTCCCATGTACAACATAGTTTAAAAAGAACAAAATCGAAGAGAAAATTTTGCAAAAAATTTCCCAGAGTAGAAAAAATGACAAAAATGCACCATATGTTGAGGTCAATTCTACACATCCACGAGGGTCTGTAAGATGGTTAAACGTGTCGTAAGGCTTAGTTATGAACTGCTTTGAGCTGTAACAGTCATTACAAGAATATTCGTGGACGTTAAGACTATATGTGATCCTTACGGGGTAAAGCGTCGTGTGTAGGAGTATACGCAGGTTACGGATAGCTATCATATCCTCTTGATGGAGCTCGACACTGCAATAAAAGTACTGCATTACATTTTTTAATGAAAATAAATAACTTCCATGGCCATTGGCACCGGTGACAGAGTCAGTAGTGAAGATTTTGATCGGCCAAGTCATGACCGAAGGAGCGGTGGGAATTAAATTGTTTTCTGCCTTCTATATCTAATTCTAGTGAGCCTTATCGTGATGCAGCTGCATTTAAGAACTGCTTTGAGCTGTAACAGTCATTACAAGAATATTCGTGGACTTTAAGACTATATATGTTCCTTACGGGGTAACGCGTCGTGTGTAGGAGTATACGCGGGGTACGGATAGCTATCATATCCTATTGATGGAGCTTGACACTGCAATAAAAGTACTGCATTACATTTTTTAATGAAAATAAATAACTTCCATGGCCATTGGCACCGGTGACAGAGTCAGTAGTGAAGATTTTGATCGGCCAGTCATGACCGAAGGAGCGGTGGGAATTAAATTGTTTTCTGCCTCTATATACCTACATTCTAGTGAGCCTATCTTGATGCAGCAGCATTTAAGAAGGTCAAAGGAAGGCTATGTACACTACAGGAGTAATCAAAAAGACTCTGCCATCCTGAAATAGTGTATAAAAAACTTGTTTTCATCATATGTTCTACTTAAATAGCTGTAACTCCTTCCGTTTTACTCGTATTGAATTTTCAAGCCATGCTTCAAAACTGCACCTTTTTCCGATCCTTATGGTATGTAACAAGTACTGATAAACACAATATTAAGAAAATATATATTACGTCCTCACGTAAATTACGCAGATTATAAATAGTGAAAAAGAAACTAGACGCAGGATTGGAATGGGATAGGGTTAAAAGAAGCGAAAAATATTTATGATTTCACAACATAACTCTTTGTTATATTTGATCGGTATCTATCTCATGAAAAATAGTTATTTACTAAAATAATGATATAATTAAACAAACCATATTAGCTTCTAAGCTAAGATACCAATTGAACAAAGTGCTGTGTTTATTAATTGGTAATTTCATAAGGAATATCTGATATCTTTTCCATCAACATTGGTAAAGTATTAGATCCACCATACTGATTTAGCATTGGTTTGAACCCAAATAAATTCCTTTATAGCAATAAAAGTTTCTGGTGGAAATTAACTGAAACTAAGCTGAAAGTCTTACATTCTTCCCATGTACAACATAGTTTAAAAAGAACAAAATCGAAGAGAAAATTTTGCAAAAAATTTCCCAGAGTAGAAAAAATGACAAAAATGCACCATATGTTGAGGTCAATTCTACACATCCACGAGGGTCTGTAAGATGGTTAAACGTGTCGTAAGGCTTAGTTATGAACTGCTTTGAGCTGTAACAGTCATTACAAGAATATTCGTGGACCGTTAAGACTATATGTGATCCTTACGGGGTAACGCGTCGTGTGTAGGAGTATACGCAGGTTACGGATAGCTATCATATCCTCTTGATGGAGCTCGACACTGCAATAAAAGTACTGCATTACATTTTTTAATGAAAATAAATAACTTCCATGGCCATTGGCACCGGTGACAGAGTCAGTAGTGAAGATTTTGATCGGCCAGTCATGACCGAAGGAGCGGTGGGAATTAAATTGTTTTCTGCCTTCTATATCTAATTCTAGTGAGCCTTATCGTGATGCAGCTGCATTTAAGACTGCTTTGAGCTGTAACAGTCATTACAAGAATATTCGTGGACTTTAAGACTATATGTGTCCTTACGGGGTAACGCGTCGTGTTGTAGGAGTATACGCGGGTTACGGATAGCTATCATATCCTCTTGATGGAGCTGACATGCAATAAAGTACTGCATCACATTTTAATGAAAATAATTAACTTCCATGGCCATGGCACGGTGACAGAGTCAGTAGTGCAAGAAATTTTTGATTCGCGCCAGTCATGACCGAATGAGCGGTGGGAAGTAAATGTGTTTCAGCCTCTATATACCTAATTCTAGTGAGCTTATCTTGAGGGCCGCAGCATCATGTAAGAGGTCAAAGGAAGCTATGTACACTACAGGAGTAATCAAAAAGCCTCTGCCATCCTGACAATAGTGTATAAAACTTGTTTTCATTCATATGTTCGTACTTAAATTAGCTGTAAAACTCCTTACGTTTACTCGTATTGAATTTGCTAAGCCATGCTCAAATACTGCACTGTTCCGATCCTTATAGTGCTGTATTTTTGTATCTTTCCTTTTTTCTTTTTTCTTTCTTCTTTTTTATATATTGCAGGTTTTTCTTTGCCCGGGGTGAGCTCAAACAGACGGATATTGCAACAAGTACTGATAAAACAGATATTAGAACATATATATACGTCCGCACGTAAATACGCAGATATATGAAAATAGTGTTAAAAGAAACTAGACGCAGGAGTGACAATGGGATGCCACGGGTTTATAAAGAAGCGAAAAATATTATGATTCCACAAACATAACTCGTGGTATAATTGATCGGTTATCTATCTCATGAGAAAATAGGTATTTACTAAATAATGCATACTGAATAAAATCAAACATATATAGCTTCTAGCTAGATACCAATTGAACAAAGGCTGTGTTTATTAATTGGTAATTTAAACATAAGGAATATGATGATATCTGTTCCCATCAACATGGTAAAGTATTAGATCCACATACTGATTTTAGCATTGGTTGAACCCAATAAATTCCTTTATAGCACATAAAAAGTTCTGGTGAAATATAACTGAAACTAAGCTGCAAAGTCTTACATTCTTCCCAGTACAACATAGTTTAAAAGAACAAAATCGAGACACCCGACACCAATTTGCACAAAAAGATTTCCCAGAGTAGAAAAATGACACTGCACCATAGGTTGAGTCAATTTACACAATCCACGAGGGTCTGTAAGATGGTTTAAACGTGTCGTAAGCTGTAGTTATGAACTGCTTTGAGCGTAACAGTCATTACAAGAATATCGTGGACGTTAAGACTATATGTGATCCTTACGGGGAACGCGTCGTGTGTAGGAGTATACGCAGGTACGGATAGCTATCATTATTCCTCTGTGAGAGCTCGACACTGCAATAAAAGTACTGCATTACATTTTTTAATGAAAATAATAACTTCCATGGCCATTGGCACGTGTGACAGAGTCAGTAGTGAAGATTGATCGGCGTGTCCCATGACCGAAGGAGCGGTGAATAACATTGTTTCCTGCCTCTACTATCTCAATTCTAGAAGTGAGCCTTATCGTGATGCAGCCGCATTGTAAGAACTGCTATGCAGCAGTGTAAACAGTCATTATCAAGAATCATGCAGTGGACTTTAAGACATATATGTCCTTCCTGGGGTAAACCGCGTCGTGTGTAGAGTAGTACGCGGGTTACGGATAGCTAGTCATATCTCTGATGGAGCTACGACACTGCAATAAAAGTACTGCATTACATTTTTTAATGAAAATAAAATAACTCCATGCATGGCACCAGGTGACGACAGACGGTCAGTAGTGAAGCATTTTGATCGGCCCCAGTCATGACCGAGGAGCGGCGGGAATAATTGTATTTCTGCTCTAATAGACCTAATTCCTAGTGAGCCTTATCTTGATTTCGCAGCAGCATTAAGAAGTCAAAGAAGGCTATGACACTACAGGCGTAATCAAAAACGACTCTGCACATTCCTGAAACAGTGTAAAAAACATTGTTTTGCATCATATGTTCCACTTAAATTATGCGTAACTCCTTCCGTTTACTCCGTAGTGAATTTTCAAGCGATGCTTCAAATCTGCAACTTTTTCCGATCCTCATGGTATGAACAATAAGAATTATAAAACACAATATTATAGTAATCATATTAATTATCAACTCCCACGAAAA
>JAPQNM010000036.1:5525461-5530461 GCA_029783475.1 Metacarcinus magister
TCCTTTCTTCCCTTTCCTCTACTTCCATCTCTTTACTCTCCTTTCCTACCGCCCTCTCTCCCTCTTTCCTCCCCATCTCCCCTCCCCCCACTCCCCTTCCATCCCATAAACAGGAAGGCAGTGATAAACGTCTCCTCTTTTTCCCCCAAGACGTCGCGGTGAGAACGAGACGGAGCTTGGAAACATCTCGTAACACTGCTCGTGAATCCTTATCAATGACACGTATAGGACAAGGCGGCCCCGTGTGTGTGTGTGTGTGTGTGTGTGTGTGTGTGTGTGTGTGTGTGTGTGTGTGTGTGTGCCCCCTTTTCTCTCTCTCTCAGTAAAATGTTGATTATTTGATATAAAATGAGGAGGAGGAGGAGGAGGAGGAGGAGGAGGAGACAAATGTTTGAGAAGAAAGTCTGGAATTGACTGCCTAGGTAATAAAGATAGCTTTAAACCAGAATTTATTGACGTTTCGTACTATTGAGAGAGAGAGAGAGAGAGAGAGAGAGAGAGAGAGAGAGAGAGAGAGAGAGAGAGAGAGAGAGAGAGAGAGAGGCTGATAATATTGACCAAATCTATAAATTTATTATCTCTCTCTCTTTCTCTCTCTCATGCAGAACTCAATATGTGTATCATTAAATTTCACAATAAAATAAAGGGCAAAACTCTCTCTCTCTCTCTCTCTCTCTCTCTCTCTCTCTTTCGGGAATCAATTTGCTCTTACAGCTCACATTAACACGTTGCAATACATAACACTGAGAAGAGCCAGCCGGTCTACCTTAAGGGCGGCAACAAAATCTCCCGCTGTTTGGCACGGGGAGGAAATGGAAGTCTGAATCGAGCTTGCCAGAGCCGTGTGTGGACGATGGCCGACTAGAATTTCATTAAAGTGGAACATATAACAGGTTGGAGGGACAAAACTCTCTTTATTTCCGTCCCACCTTCGAAGTAATGAACACAGAAGAGAGACTGGCGAGGCTGGGAGGAGGAGGAGGAGGAGGAGGAGGAGGAGGAGGAGGAGGAGGAGGAGGAGGAGGAGGAGGAGAGGAAGAGGAGGAGGGATAGTGGTAGTGGACTGGTGGAAGAGGATATTATAAGTTTGTGTGTGTGTGTGTGTGTGTGTGTGTGTGTGTGTGTGTGTGTGTGTGTGTGTGTGTGTGTGTGTGTGTTTAGGAATTACGATTAATGAGAGTAATTTATAACCTATCCTTACATACATACACACACACACACACACACACACACGGACCAAAAAATAAATAAACAGCCATAAACATACACGACACATACATGTAAATCTTCCCACACACACACAACACACACACACACACACACATACGTAAATATAACCATAAAATCAGCAATTCTAAATAAAACGTAAAAAAAAAAATACAATATATACGAAATACAGCAATGTTTACAGCCTATGGAAGATTTACAGCAGCGTTTACAGCCTCCTGCCTATAAAGGAAAGCTGTGATACCAGATAAGAGAAGATCGGCAAGCGTAAAGGGAAGGCGTGAAGGCGAGAGGCTGTCATACGCTTGGCAGGGAGGTGATAATGTTTGTTTATATACTGCGGCATCGTACGGCAAAACAAGTTATCGTACACTCGCTAATCTTGAAACCCTACTGCGAGAGAGAGAGAGAGAGAGAGAGAGAGAGAGAGAGAGAGAGAGAGAGAGAGAGAGAGAGAGAGAGAGAGAGAGAGAGAGAGAGAGAGATAATAAAAAATACCATTAATTTCACTTTAACTGCCATAAAATATCTCCCTTCCTTCCTCTCCCTTCTC
Source organism: Metacarcinus magister (assembly GCA_029783475.1). Taxonomy (NCBI): domain Eukaryota; kingdom Metazoa; phylum Arthropoda; class Malacostraca; order Decapoda; family Cancridae; genus Metacarcinus; species Metacarcinus magister. The sequence continues at coordinate 5,527,242 of JAPQNM010000036.1, forward strand.
TCCCTCATCTCCTCTTCCTCCCTCACCTGCTCCTCCCTTCCTCATCAACACCTCCATGTTAAGCTGCCCCACCTGGCGACACCATTCCCGCCCATTCCCCTCCCCTCCCCTCTTCTCTCCTCCCCTTCCCTCCCCCCCTCCCCCCCCTCCTCATTAGCCGTGAGGTCAAGGGAAGTCAGGCGGGGTCAAGATGGATATTTTATGATGTTAGAAGAAGGAGAAAGAGGAATGAAAGAATAAATGATTAATCGCTAGACAAGAGAAGGGAAAGGAGAAGGGAATAAGAAGGAAGGAAGGAAAGTGAGTATAGAAGGAGGAGGAAGAAGAAGAAAAGGAATGAGAGAGAAAAAAATAATGTGGGTAGGGCAATGAAGGGAGGAAGGGAGGAAAGAGAAAAGGTGGAGAGAAAATAAGGGAAGGAGGAGGGCGGGGCGGAATGGGGATTAGCTCCAAGGTGTTGACAATCTCCTCGCCCCAAGAAGGATCACAGAACGCCGCTGCGGTGGGTGGCGTCGACGCGGGAATGTGTTCGAGGTGGTTAAGGTAGCCCAGGCGTGGCTCATTGGCTTAGATCCTCGCTCTAAAGATCGTGTTCAAGATTCGATTCTCGTGGGTGTTATATGTATGTCTATTTAACCGTTTTTCTTCGTTAGATAATATATGAATTACCACCATTGATATTATAATGAGAGGATGTTAATAAATGATTGATAATTCTATACTAAATAAAGAAAAGGAAAAACCCACTCGCTATAAACTTCACTGACGCATGAAAACAAAAGAGCATCGACATGTAGCCGCCAACACGACAATACCTTCTTTGAACCTTTATATCTCCAACACCTGGCCTTCGTTGACCTCCAGGTGTGGCAGAGGTCAAGAGGTCATCCATTATACCCCCCCATGACCCCCCCAAAACCCCCAAAAGTATCGTTAAGGAGACGATTTTTCATGCGTGGGCGCGGCTATAAAGGTTTGAATCCTTCTTGATGGCTTCGTGAATTATGTCGATGTTCATTTGTCTTTTTATGGCGGGTTTTGGCGTTTATGGTGACTGCTGTTTTTTCGTATTGTGTTTTATTGTTTATTTTGTTTTTCTTTATGTGTGTGTTGTGGTTTTTTTTTTATTATTATTATTTTGTTGTATCTATTATCTCATTTTTACTTTATTTGTGTTGCTTATTCTTTTCTGGCTTTTGTTTATTTATTTATTTATCTATTGTTTGTGTCTCCTATATTTCTTTTTATGGTTTATATTTCACTGCAATTCTTTCCTTTTATTTTTCATACTGTCAATTGATATTATTTTTACTATTACTATTATCAACAATTTCTTATCTTTCTTTTACCTCCTTTTCCTCATCCTCCTTCTTTTCCTTCTCCTCAAAAAAAAATATATCCACCCAAAAATCAACTTTTCTTCACCTATCCACACAAATAATCACTTTTTTCCACCTAACCACCCAAATATCCACTTAAATCCATATATCCACACACACAAAACTAAATATCCACACACATGAACTCCCTAAGAGACTCCAACCTTATCCACACCAACAGGAATCCACATTAAAGATACTTATGTACTTAAATTTAATCCCATCTTGATATAAATTTTAAATAGCTGCACTTTCTCAAAAACAGCGATTTATTCTGTTGTGGAAATCCGGTCACAATATAAACAAGGGGATTACATAGCCAGAAATCCTCTTTTCTTAGGATTTTCTGACTACCTAATCGCAAAGCTGTGGTAATCCTTTGATGACTGGTATTTGGGTATTAGAGAGAGAGAGAGAGAGAGAGAGAGAGAGAGAGAGAGAGAGAGAGAGAGAGAGAGAGAGAGAGAGAGAGAGAGAGAGAGAGAGAGAGAGAATGAAATATATTTAACTTAGTCAATACACAATATTACAAGACATATTTCTAGAGATAACTTTTTTTTCTTTCTTGTCTTCTTTTCCTTATTAGTCTTTCCTTTCCTCCTCCTCCTCCTCCTCCTCCTCCTCCTCCTCCTCCTCCTCCTTCCTCAAACCTCTCACCAATCCATTAACAACGTATCCATTTCCTCCTCCTCCTCCTCCTCCTCTTCTTCCCTCCTCCCCCCCTAATGAGGGAGAGTCATGGGGGGGCGAAGGTAAGGAGATAAGGAAGAGAGAAAGAGAGAGAGAGACAAGGGGAGAGAGAAGGATAAAGAAAGAGAAGAAGAGGAGGAATGGAAGGATAAAAGAGGGGGGGGGGGGCAAGGAGGCAGGTACGGGTCACCTGCACTCACCTGTACGTACACAAAACGCCCTGCCTTGTGTACACGTGAGGATATGTACACATGGGAAGATGGAGCACATGTCAGAAAGTGTACACAAGAATAAGATCAACATAGCAGTATCCAGTTCATGTAGGAGGAGGAGGAGGAGGAGGAGGAGGAGGAGGAGGAGGAGGAGGAGGAGGAGGAGGAGGAGGAGGCAGAGGTAGAGGAGGAGGAAGAAATATAATAAAATATAACTAATGAAAAATTATTTCCATTTCTTCGATAATTTTGATGAAAACAAAACAAAACAAAAATCAATAAACACGAAAGTAAGACCAAAAAAAAGAAGAAAAAAATAGATGAAACTAGAATCTATTTAGCCCACTACAGGACAAGGTAAGCCCACCCAACCCACCTTGAACCCACCCTCAACCCACCCTGGTACAAAACAGAGGCGCCAGACACGTTCTGAAGCCACCCATTTGAACTTACCTGAACTTAATAAGGGCGCGGCGGACAGGTGGGCGATAAGGCCTTGCTCGGGTCCATTAAGCTTGGTTAAAAGGACAGGTGAGGCGGCGGCAGCGACAACTAGGAAAACAAAAACAATAAGAATGATGATAATAATGAAAATGATAATGATAATAATGACCATGGTAAGAATAATAATGATGATAATGATGAAAAAAATGATGATAATGATAAATATACTAATGATGACGATAATGTTAAAAAATAATAATGATAATAATGATCAAAATAATGATAATAAACACCACACAACCGTACATACATAAATAACAATAGACAACACAACCACACACACACACACACACACACACACACACACTCCAACCTTTTCATTACAGCCAATAACTTCCATTCCCCCGACGTCGCCTAATAGGACAGGTAACCCACACAGGTGAATTACAGGTAAGAATGAGCAGGTACCTATTAACCCTATCTCCTCTATGGGCA
>JAPQNM010000036.1:5535461-5537961 GCA_029783475.1 Metacarcinus magister
GTATCACGCCCTCAGAGACTCTTTCAATAGACATCTACATCACAATACTATCTTAAGGGCTTTCACGTGCCAGGGGGGGGAGGGGTTAGGGGGGAGTTTAGGGGGTGAGGCGGTACCCTTAGCCCCTTAGGTACCTCACCCTTACTCAACGTCTCTCTAAGGGTGAATAAAGGGTGAATAAAGGGAGGGAGGAAGATCTAAGGGAAATGAAAATAAGAAGGAAAATGACGGCATGAGTTATCGCTAAGATGTGAAGAGGAGGAGGAGGAGGAGGAGGAGGAGGAGGAGGAGGAGGAGGAGGAGGAGGAGGTTTTTGTCTCTGTCTTCTTAATTAGCTTTTTTATTTCTCTCTCTCTCTCTCCCTTTTTTATTTTTTTTTCTCTCTCTCTCTCTCTCCCTTTTTTTTCTCTCTCTAATTCCCTGTGACCATTCGAGAAGCAAGTATTTCCCATTAACGCCTACTTGAGAGAGAGAGAGAGAGAGAGAGAGAGAGAGAGAGAGAGAGAGAGAGAGAGAGAGAGAGAGAGAGAGAGAGAGAGAGAGAGAGAGAGAGAGAGAGAGAGTTATGAACAAATAAAGAGAATTTACCTTATATCTCTTATCTCTCTCTCTCTCTCTACCTTCCTTATTCAACCCCTTATCCTCCTCTCTATAATCCTACTAGATCTTCCTTCCTACCCACTCCTCCTCCTCCTCTTCCTCTTCTTTTTTCCCACCCTCACCACGACACAACCTGGCATTAAAGAGACTAGTAAATCAAGGTTGGGATGCGAGCTACCGTACCGAGGTGGGAGAAGACCGTAAATATCAGACCTAACAATAGCGATTCAAGGGGGGAGTGAGGGTTGGGTTGGGACCGCGCAGCATCAGTAGCCAATCAGAAGCTGAGGGGAGATGTACACAAACCCTCTGATTGGTCTAGAAAGATATCCTCCTCGTATAAAAGACAGAGAGAAGAGAAGAGAGAGAGAGAGAGAGAGAGAGAGAGAGAGAGAGAGAGAGAGAGAGAGAGAGAGAGAGAGAGAGAGAGAGAGAGAGAGAGAGAGAGAGAGAGAGAGAGAGAGAAGGAAAAAAAAAGAGCGAGAGAGAGAGGAAGTATAAACTGCAGTATATTTATGGTGTGCTGGACAATAAATGACACAGCACTCAAAGGATTATAGGATTATGTAAGCTTGGATCCTTACAAGGGGATTAGGATTTAGGATGCAACGGTAGCATTAAATTAGGTGTCCTTGGAGTCCTATTCCCTTTACTCTATACCAATCCCACGACATCCTAAGGCATCCTAAGGCATCCTAAGGTATCCTAAACCCTAATTCACCTTCAGGATGGGCTCAGGTATCCTTAAGGACGTCCAATCATGCGGAACTCTGGATACGGGACATTGAACACTTGAAGGATACTCTCTTAAGGGGGAAAATATATATATATGTGTAGGAATATTTATGTATAGATAAATAAATAGTGACGTGTGTGTGTGTGTGTGTGTGTGTGTGTGTGTGTGTGTGTGTGTGTGTGTGTGTGTGTGTGTGTGTGTGTTAAATTATGTTGAATGTAAAGTTTGAAGTTATAAATGAGTTCGTATTTATTTTATGGTCGTTGTATAATTTCTTGTGACGAATATATTCCATCTGTATATTTATATTTATTTATTTATTATATATAGAGAGAAAGAAAAATAAATAAGTTAGATAAATAAATAAGAAATAAACGTCATTGCCTTTGTGAACTGTGTTTATTGTTATCATTATTATTATCATTGTATAAATAATAGTAAGTTACAATGTAAGAATAAACAAACTACGAACGAAGGAAGAGGAAGAAGAGAATAAAGGAGGAGCAAGCAAGGGGTGGATAGCGATAAACAAAATAAGTAGGAAGAAAAGAGAGGAAGAGAGAGAGAGAAAAAAAAAGAGAGAGAAAGAGAAAGAGAGAAGGGCAGTGAAGCGAGCGGGCAACAAAAGCTTAGCCATCACTTTAAGTAAATTAACCAAGATTCGACTTGTCACCCCGACAATGGCGTCTGTTTGGCCTGCCTCTCTGTATCATTCATCACCGAACACAATGCCTGCCTCACCGACCAACCCGACCCACCGACCAACACACCCACCGACACACACACCGCTCTGAAACACCTGAAAACAAAACGATGGTATTAGAAACCTAGGCGTGATTTTGATGGATGTTATCAGTGGGTAACGTTCATAGACTCTTTGTTTAGCTCAACGCGGTAACAATTGGTGGTTTTCAAGAGTCCTGACGTGGCATAAAGAGCGTTAGTCACTTCAAAGTTACCGACGTCAGACTCTCTTCAGTGTTGCCAGTTCCGCGAGAGACCTTTTGACATCCCAACCCGCCTCCTCTCTCCTACCTTTCCTTGCCTTCTATCTTTTTTCTATCTATATATATACACTGCTAAAGATATTTTTTTCTTTCTCGTTTCTTATCCTATATTCTTTTACTTTCTTCTTTCTTCTTCTTCACTCTCTCTCTCTCTCTC
>JAPQNM010000036.1:5542961-5552961 GCA_029783475.1 Metacarcinus magister
ACGCGCTGCCAGACGTAGGAATTATTATCAAAATTGCATTAGGAACAGAGGCGTAGCAATAGGGTGGCCTTAATGACAAAATACCACGGGCCTCACCCACCTAGGAGCCCCCCACCACCACGCCCAAAAGGCATGTAGGGGCTAGGACGGGCTTAGTCACATTCTCTCAAACTCTTGAATGTTTAAAATTTTAATAAGCCACGGGCCTTTCCTCTCCTAGTTCCGCCAGTGATTAAGGAGGGAAGTAAACCCAGCGGACTTGTCTTGTTTATAATACTATTGAGCTGTGATAATTACATCCCAGACACCATTTACATCGAGTTTGTTTATATTGCTGAGGTGGAGTGGAGGGTTGTGCTTACGTCTCTCTCTCTCTCTCTCTCTCTCTCTCTCTCTCTCTCTCTCTCTCTCTCTCTCTCTCTCTCTCTCTCTCTCTCTCTCTCTCTCTCTCTCTCTGTGTGTGACGTTAATTTATACCTGGACAATTAAGATACAAAGAAACACTCTGAGTCTTATCTCAAGTCTTTCGCTAAATTATGACCTTCGATAAAAGAAGAAAAATAAATTGAATGATAATGAAAATATCAAGAACCATGTCCTTAATTTTTTTAGTCGCCTTTTTTTGTCTTCTCTCTCCTCTCTCCTCCTCTCTCTCTCTCACATACGAGAGAGAGAGAGAGAGAGAGAGAGAGAGAGAGAGAGAGAGGAGAGAGAGAGAGAGAGAGAGAGAGAGGAGAGAGAGAGAGAGAGAGAGAGAGAGAGAGGATGACATACACGAATGGTAACAATAGCAGTAAATACAAGCATGACTAAGCTCCATTGATATAATTGCAAAGGGTCATAACCACGTCAGTTAATAGAGGAGGAGGAGGAGGAGGAGGAGGAGGGAGGAGAGAGAGAAAAGGGAAGGGAACGGAGGAAGAAGTAGGGTGTAAAGTAAACCAGGTAAAGGGAGATAAAAGAGAGAGTAGAAAAGTGTAAAGGAAGAGGGAGTAAAGAAAACTAGATAAAGACAAGAGATAGAACGAAATAGAGAAAAAGTGAGTAAATAAAAAGATAAAAAGAAGTAAAGGAAGGGAGTAAGAGAAGAGAAGGGAAGGGAGAACGAGGGAGTAAGCAAGAGAGGAGGAACAAGACAATTCCTCCCTTCTGCACCCTTTTTAACCGTCATTAATAGATAACTAATAGCCTCCAGCCCTTCCATTAGCAGTGGCTCCGTAAATAGCAGTCCCCCCACTGACTTAGGGTAAAATTACACCCATTAATTCACTAGCAGTAATATATGACGAGGAAGCTCCTACCTTATGCTAGCCTTTAGGAGTGACTGCTGCAGCGCCTTGTGGAGGAGGAAAAATTAAGTTTACTACGTATTGGGGTTGTAAAGATTTTTTAATTTTTTTTTGGGGGGGGGTTGTGGGGGTGGGGGGGTGGGGGTTGGGTGCACGAAGGAAGGTGGAAAGAGAAAGGTGGATGATGATGAAGAAGAAGAATAAAGAGTAAAGGAGGAGGGAGTGGAAAGTGAAAGTTAGGTGGAAAAGATTAATGTGTGTTTCTGGGGATGGTGTTAATATTTTGTTATTTTTCGTTCTTCTCTCTTCTCTCTCTTTCTCTCTCTCTATCTTCCCTCCATTGTTAAATCCAAACCACAAAGCAAGAAGAAAACCAAGATTACCTCCAACCTAACACCTCACCAAAGATAGATAGAGAGAACAGCAACTGTAATCCCAATATAGCGCAGCGCCGGGTCATATATTTTCAGAATGTCTTGGGCCAGCCACGATATGCCTTATGTCTGATAATTTCCCCGTCATTCTCTTTATTTCTCGGCTGCTAATCCCACACAGATCAAGACTACAACACTGACTTACGCTCGCACACTCTCTAATCTAAAACACTAAACTCAGCTTATAGCGTCCATTATATTGGGGATGATTAAATGTTTCTGCTAAGAGAGAGAGAGAGAGAGAGAGAGAGAGAGAGAGAGAGAGAGAGAGAGAGAGAGAGAGAGAGAGAGAGAGAGAGAGAGAGAGAGAGAGAGAGAGAGAGAGAGAGAGAGAGATACACACACACATATATACAGTAAAACAGTCTCCTAAATGTGATATGTAACAATGACAATAATAAAATCAATACAATATAAACTACATTTCATCTCCAATCCTATCCCCCCTTCCCTCCCCCACCCCTTTCTCCCCCTTCTCTCCTTCCCCCCTTTCTCTCCCCTTCCCTCCCCCCCCTCCCTTCAGCCACAGGACACAACTCTCGTAGAAATAACAGGAAGCAATTAACCACTTTTTAAAACCTCTGAAACTGGCGGTATAAATCAAGTCAATCGACCGAGACGCTGAAATTCGCGGGTAAAATAAAAATGCTCTGTAAAACTAACTGGTATTTGCTGACGTGCTGAAGAGGAAGAGGAGAGGAGGAGGAGGAGGAGGAGGAGGAGGAGGAGGAGGAGGAGGAGGAAGACTATGAAGAGAAGTCCATTAATTTATGTCCGTTAAGAATGCCTCTCTCTAATAGATTGACAAATGGAGGTGATTATTTTTTTTATTATTATTTTTTTTTTTTTTCCTTTTTAAACGAATATTATGAAATTGCTGATATCACTTTTCTTTCCCTCAATGAGTTTTTTTTTCTTCTCCCCCTCGTCTGGCCTCGAAATGATCACCTGCTCATGTATTACAGAAAACTTATTTATTTTTTACCGTATAAATAATAAAAAAAACTTAACATTCTCAAACACGATTTTGTTTGAATTTTTTCCTTTAGATTTACAACATAAGACTAATTTCTTATGATATATTTCAACACTTAGCTTCTCTCTGTTTCTGGGAATGTAATATATTTTTTTAATCCTTCTCAAAACGAATCAAAAATAAATTATAAATCTTACATCACATTTTAAACCAATCAAAACTAAGTTAATATTACGTCCACAACCTCATTTATTTAACTTTAATAAATCCTTAACTAACAATCTCAAATCCTAACCTAATCAGAATAAATCGAAGTCATTCTCATTATTAAAAACATCCAATCACTGCGCAGTCAAACCACCCACCATCATTTTATCAGCCAATCAGGAGTGAAACCAATAATATTTACAATCCTCCCATCCAATCACCCACATACAAACTGAACCTAATCTTACAACACATTAAATTCCCTTCTTATACTTCTATTTAGCTCCATTTCTATTTCTTTTATATTTTTCTTGTATTCTTAACAAGCATTACGTCCGCTAAGAGGAGACAGGACGGAGTGGTCTTGTCTCAGTGATCGCAGCGTTTCTCTTCTTACAACGAGTGTACTATCTCGGAGGTCAATCTCGGTCTCCTTACGGCACTTCAAAACGTGGTTACCGTACCTGGCGAGAGATGCAACAAGGTACGCATTTTGATGGCGCAGGACCCTTCGTTACGCCATTATACGCCAATAAGATACTGAATTGTGAGACCGAGTTATGATTTGCAGTGAAATGTTAGAGTGTGATTTTGACTGTAAATGGGTTTGGTTATCTGTGTGTGTGTGTCTGTGTGTGTCTGTGTGTGTGTGTGTGTGTGTGTGTGTATGTGTGTGTGTGTGTGTGTGGGATTATACATTTATTCCTGATAGACGTATAAGAAATCATATTATAATCATTATTACTATTTTCTTATACTCCCTTTTTACTCCTCTATCACAATTCTCTCTCTTATTCCTCTTTCGAAAACCACCCTTACCCTTACCTTACCTTACCTTACCCTCCCCTAACCCTCCCTCCCTCCCGTCCCTAACCCTCCACCTCCCTCCCGCCAATGGTCAGGTTAAGCATAGTAAACGAGAATCATAAATCCCACGGTTGGCCTGTTCTCTGCGACCGCTTCTGGGCGTTATCATAAACCTTCCCAGTTATCATTCCATCGACAAGGTGGCGAGTGGGTGATGACGTCGAACAGCGCTGGATACCTACCTTACTGATACCTGGGGGAGTGTACGAGGGTCAGGGGGGGAAGGGGAGGAGGAGGAGGAGGAGGGTTGGCTGCAAGGGTAAGGGTGGGTTTGCAAGGGTAAAAAGGGGGGGGGGTAAGGGGCTGTAGTAAAGGTATGGATGGGATTGTGGGAATGGACAGGTAAACGAGAAGGGATGTGAGAGCGAGAGAGAGAGAGAGAGAGAGAGAGAGAGAGAGAGAGAGAGAGAGAGAGAGAGAGAGAGAGAGACGAGAGAGAGAGAGAGAGAGAGAGAGAGGAGGAGAGAGAGAGAGAGAGACAGCACACACACCACACACCACACACACACACACACACACACCACAACACATAATACCAAATCAAACAACAAAACACACACACACAAACCAGAAAACAAGGAAGATGATGATAACAATAAGACGAACGAAGGAAGGAAGAGAGAAGGAAAGGAAGGAAGGAGAGAAATGGGGGGGGTGAGGGGAAAGGAAGAACTCACCCATAACCTTCCTGAAAGACGCCAGACAGACAAGTATAGCTTCCTAATAGCCCATACACCCCATGCCTCCCCCATTACACGCCTCGTACATCTGGCAGCTGCGTGACGGAGATAGATGCCAGAGTTATGATAATCCCGTCAACGCCCCGCTGCCAAGTTGACTCACACGCCTCGTTGGCAGGGCAAGCAGCAGGGGGGAAGAAGCAGGGGGAAGCAGGTTGGTGAAGGGTTCCAGCACGGTTTTAAGAGCGCCGTGTCTCTCCTAGCTGTCAGAGTCCTACAGAGTCCTATAGGATACCAGACAGTTAGACAAGACACAGCTTCTGTCGTGTTCAGTTGTCATCCCCCGTTGCGTCCCATCAGTCTGAAGGAAGGGCTGGGATGGGAAGGGTGAAGGGAGGTGAAGGGGAGGAGATAAGGGAGGGAGGGAATTCTTGGCGGTAAATGCAGAGAGGTTTAGGGATGAAATAAGGAAGAAGAGGGAATAGGAAGAAAGGGTTGGTTACTCTCTCTCTCTCTCTCTCTCTCTCTCTCTCCTCTCTCTCTCTCTCTCTCACCTCTTCCCCTCTAATCCCTTCCCCTTTTCACCTCCTACTCCCCTTCATCACTCTCCCTTTCCCCTTTCTCTTTTCCTACCTCCCTTTATCACCCTTTCCCTCCCTTTCCCTTTCCTCCTAGGCATTCTATAAGTATTCCTCTCATTTTAGTTAAGTTAAACCTCTATAAATGTAAAAAAATATAGTCTCCGATGGTCTTTTGTTTTATAGAGAATCCAACACGATTTTATAAAGGATTGGATGAGCTCTTTCGTTGTTGTTTTTTTTTTTAGATCCTTTTTCTTATAGATTTTAATGGACAAGGAAGGTCACTTGAGAATTTACTATTAACCTTTTCATTTGTCTCTATCTTTATCTCTCTCTCTCTCTCTCTCTCTCTCTCTCTCTCTCTCTCTCTCTCTCTCTCTCTCCTCTCTCTCTCTCTCTCTTTCTTTTTATTTTACCTGCAGAAACCTTACGTCATGTTCACCTGGAGGCTAACTGTGTGTGTGTGTGTGTGTGTGTGTGTGTGTGTGTGTGTGTGTGTGTGTGTGTGTGTGTGTGTGTGTGTGTGTGTATGTGATGTCACCTTCTTCTATTACTACGTGACTGAAAGGTGCGAGAGAGAGAGAGAGAGAGAGAGAGAGAGAGAGAGAGAGAGAGAGAGAGAGAGAGAGAGAGAGAGAGAGAGAGAGAGAGAGAGAGAGAGAGAGAGAGAGAGAGAGAGAGAGAGAGAGAGAGAATCTTGCCAGTCATCTCAAATTGATCGATGGAAATGTCAGAGTTGAAGTGATCAATCAATATGAAACGTCAGTATGACATGCAGTAAAAGAGAGAGAGAGAGAGAGAGAGAGAGAGAGAGAGAGAGAGAGAGAGAGAGAGAGAGAGAGAGAGGAGAGAGAGAGAGAGAGAGAGAGAGAGAGAGAGAGAGAGAGAGAATGTAGTGTATGTATGTATGTGTGTCAGCCTCCATAAACTCTACTGTCAGCTGGGGTCGAACAGCTGACGAACGTAAACACGAATAGAAAACGAATCACTTAACAGGGTAGGCTCAAGGACAAGCTTCTCCCTTAACCTTGACCGTTGCAAGAGTTAAGACAGAGTGAAAAACGAGTCTCAATATATAAAAGCATGATAAAATACGGCAATAAGTTTAGATTCTACTAATGATGACGTGAGTAAGTTATAAATAAATACATGGACGTGATCGAAGACAAAAACTGAAGCTAAGACGTAAGGATTTAGACTTACATATATATATAGAGAGAGAGAGTGAAAAAAAATGATGATGAAAAATATAGATGCTGGTTAATTTTGGAACGACTGAAGAAGAAGAAGAAGAAAAAAATAATAATAATAATGTGAAGTAATGGATATTAATAGTCAACCCCACACACACACACACACACACACACACACACACACACACACACACACACACACACACACACACACACACACAGTAAGAAAAGCAATAAAGGACGTATCCCAACAGACATTAAGTAAGATAAATGAGGAATAAAACATCAAAACGAACCAAACAAACAAACATTAACGTTAAGAGAAGGTTAATGGGCAGGCAGGTGTTGACGAGAGAGAGAGAGAGAGAGAGAGAGAGAGAGAGAGAGAGAGAGAGAGAGAGAGAGAGAGAGAGAGAGAGAGAGAGAGAGAGAGAGAGAGAGAGAGAGAGAGAGAGAGAGAGAGAGAGAGAGAGGAAGAAAAGGTAGGTAAATATGGCCCAAGGAGTCTCAGGTAAGCTTACGAGGACAGGTAAAGGAAGAGGAAGAGGAAGAGGAGGAGGAGGAGGAGGAGGAGGAGGAGGATAACAAGGAGAGATGGGGTGAGAGTGGGAGAAGTCCGTGACAGTCCTTCTTCTTCCTCTCCTCCTCCTCCTCCTCCTCCTCCTCCTCCTCCAGGAAATGAAGATGGAGGAACAGGACGGAGAGAAAAACAAGGGGTGGAAAATTGGACGCAGATTAGACGTAAGAGAGAGAGGGGAGAGAGAGACGTAAAGGACTGACAACCACAACGAAAGGAAAGAGAATAAGAGAGAAAATATATATATACAAAAAAAAAAAAAGGAAAAAGTGAAACAAATATCTAAAAAAATAAAAATAAAAATGTGAGTTAATTGAATTGAGGGAAATTTTGGTCTTTTTTCTCTATCTACTGAGGGAAAAAAGGATTGGATAGAGGGAAAAAAAGGATGGATAGAGGAAAGAAGGTAAGGAAAAAGGAAGGAAATAAAGAAAAGGGGAGAGTTAATATATACCTGAGGCCATTGGAGGAAAAATGAGGGGAGGAAAGAGGGAAAATGAGGGGAAATAATGGAAGGGAAAGAGGATTCTACTATCAAGGGATAATGAGACAGTCACTACCTCTCTCTCTCTCCTTTCTCTCCTCCCTCCTTTCCCTTCTACGTCTTACTCCTCCACAGCCTTCAGTAATTCACTTTTTTCTCTCCCCTCTAAACACTATATATCTCTCTCCTTTCTTACATCACTTATCTCCCCTCTCTCCCCTCCTCTCCCCTCATTGCCAGGTGTGCATACAATGAGGGGAGTGAATGACTAACAAAAATAAAAATAAAAATAATAAAAAAAAACAACAATGAGAGTATTTTTTAAGGTAAGAGAAGCAAAGATTACCTGAAGAAAAGATGAAGACTTGCAATTATTTCTCTCCCTCGCCCTCACTCTCTCAAGGTATGGTATGAGGGAAGAGAAGAAGAGAGAGAGAGAGGGAGAGAGGGGAGATATATGTATGCGTAAGGGAGAGAAGAGAGAAGGGAGAGAGAAGGAGGAGGTAAGGGATTATATAGAGGGGAGGTGAGGTATGAGACGGTTAGTTTATGGGGTTGAGGTTGAAAGGTTATGGAGAGGAAAATGTATTTGGCTCGTTGAGTAGAGCTAAGAGGGAGGTGCCAAGGCAGTCAGTCCTGAGGTGCCAAAAGGTGCCAGGGAGCCAGTAGAGGTGTATAAATAGCCCCATAAATCCGCTAGTGGAGGGCTGCTAAAAATAACCCCAATTGATACCAGCCTCTTAAATATTACAGCGAAACAGGTGCTGAGGGGAAGTCAGGAGATAGGCGACAGACAGAAGAAAAAAAACCTCAAAAATCCCAGAAAAATAAAGTCTTTTTAACCCATCTTTAAAGAGTGCCACAGTGCTTTACGATGTGGTAGACGAGCCCAGAGGTGACAAAGAGATGCCAGTAGTGCCAGAGTGCTGTCATGCCTTACCCCTTAACCCCTTCACCCCTCACCCCCCTTCCCTTTGCTCCCCAGACAAGCCGTGTGTGTTTGTCTTGCTCTGAGTGCCGCGGAATGACGTGAAAGGGTCTGGCAGTAAGGGGAAGAATGAGGGGAGTGAGTGAGGGGAGTGAGTGAGGGGAGTGAGTGAGGGGAGTGAGTGAGGGGAGTGAGTGAGTGGAGTGGGAGTGAGTGAAGGGGAAGAGTGAAGGGAGGGGATTAGCTGGGTGCCTCTCCATTGTCGAGAGAGAGAGAGAGAGAGAGAGAGAGAGAGAGAGAGAGAGAGAGAGAGAGAGAGAGAGAGAGAGAGAGAGAGAGAGAGAGAGAGAGAGAGAGAGAGAGGATGAGTGATGTGAGCGGTATAAAAAAACGAAGAGGAGGAGGGAGAGAGAACAAGAGGGGAGGGAGAAAGATGCCAAGAAGACAAGAGAGAGAAGAGGAGGAGGAGGAGGAGGAGGAGGAGGAGGAGGAGGAGGAGGAGGAGGAGGAGGAGGAGGAGGAGGAGGAACAAGAGAGAGGAAAGTAGGTGAGAAGTGGATATGAGAGACAGGGTGGAGAAGTGTGTGTGTTGGAGGAGAGAGAGAAGGAGAGAGAGAGAGAGAGAGAGAGAGAGAGAGAGAGAGAGAGAGAGAGAGAGAGAGAGAGAGAGAGAGAGAGAGAGAGAGAGAGGAAAGAGTGCCAGAAAATCCACGTGTTTCTCTCTCGTTAAAGACAATTAACACCTTCACTGACACATTCTCTCTCTCTCTCTCTCTCTCTCTCTCTCTCTCTCTCTCTCTCTCTCTCTCTCTCTCTCTCTCTCTCTCTCAAAGAAAATTTCAAAATATGCGTAAAAAAGTATAGAAAAAAATAAAAAAAAGGATGAAAGAAAGAAAAGAAAAAAAAATGACGATAAAATGGAAATAAAAACTAATAATAAAAAGGAATAGTAAAGAGAGAGAGAGAGAGAGAGAGAGAGAGAGAGAGAGAGAGAGAGAGAGAGAGAGAGAGAGAGAGAGAGAGAGAGAGAGAGAGAGAGAGAGAGAGAGAGAGAGAGAGAGAAATTGCCCCTGACTGCAAGAGAGGTGAGTTCAGACATGGAGCAAAGTTAACACGACAGCTTAGACAGACGGCGAGTGAGACTTTGACGTTAAGTTGATGGCCAAGAGCACGTGGAGGAGGAGGAGGAGGAGGAGGAGGAGGAGGAGGAGGAGGAGGAGGAGGAGGAGGGGGAGGAAGGTAGGGAAGAGGAGAGGAAAAGTAGGAAGGATTGCGTTAAAAAAAACAAAAAGGGTAAGAGAAGTGAATAAAGGAAGGGAAGAAGAGAGAGAGAGAGGATGATAAAGCAAGAGACACAGACGAATACATAAAAAAAAAAAAAAACACATAAGAATGAAAGGAAATATAGAAAATGTAAGATAAACAGCAGATAAACGAGAGAAAAGAGAAAAAATGAAACTTATAATGAACATCCCAAAGGAGAAGGAAATAGATTTGAAGAGGAAGAGGAAGAGGAAGAGAGACCGAGAGACGGGAGAAGGGAAGGAAGGGGAAGGGAAGGGAGGGAAAGGGAGGAGAAGGGGAAGGGAAGGGAAGGGAAGGGAAGGGAAGGGAGGGGAAGGGAGAGGAAAGGAACCGTAAAATACTAGTAGACAGGCGTTACGAATCACACTGAGCCACGAAACCAGCTGGCGAGAGAGAGAGAGAGAGAGAGAGAGAGAGAGAGAGAGAGAGAGAGAGAGAGAGAGAGAGAGAGAGAGAGAGAGAGAGAGAGAGAGAGAGAG
>JAPQNM010000036.1:5565461-5581964 GCA_029783475.1 Metacarcinus magister
AATATATATTTTCTTAATATTGTGTTTATCAGTACTTGTTACATACCATAAGGATCGGAAAAAGGTGCAGATTTTGAAGCATGGCTTGAAAATGCAATACGAGTAAAACGGAAGGAGTTACAGCTAATTTAAGTAGAACATATGATGAAAACAAGTTTTTTATACACTATTTCAGGATGGCAGAGTCTTTTTGATTACTCCTGTAGTGTACATAGCCTTCCTTTGACCTTCTTAAATGCTGCTGCATCAAGATAAGGCTCACTAGAATTAGGTATATAGAGGCAGAAAACAATTTAATTCCCACCGCTCCTTCGGTCATGACTGGCCGATCAAAATCTTCACTACTGACTCTGTCACCGGTGCCAATGGCCATGGAAGTTATTTATTTTCATTAAAAAATGTAATGCAGTACTTTTATTGCAGTGTCAAGCTCCATCAATAGGATATGATAGCTATCCGTAACCTGCGTATACTCCTACACACGACGCGTTACCCCGTAAGGAACACATATAGTCTTAACGTCCACGAATATTCTTGTAATGACTGTTACAGCTCAAAGCAGTTCATAACTAAGCCTTACGACACGTTTAACCATCTTACAGACCCTCGTGGATGTGTAGAATTGACCTCAACATATGGTGCATTTTTGTCATATTTTCTACTTCTTGAAATTTTTTGCAAAATTTTCTCTTCGATTTTGTTCTTTTTCAACTATGTTGTACATGGGAAGAATGTAAGACTTTCAGCTTAGTTTCAGTTAATTTCACCAGAAACTTTTATTGCTATAAAGGAATTTATTTGGGTTCAAACCAATGCTAAAATCAGTATGGTGGATCTAATACTTTACCAATGTTGATGGAATAAATATCAGATATTCCTTATGAAATTACCAATTAATAAACACAGCACTTTGTTCAATTGGTATCTTAGCTTAGAAGCTAATAGTGTTTGTTTAATGATATCATTATTTTAGTAAATAACTATTTTTCATGAGATAGATACCGATCAAATATAACAAAGAGTTATGTTGTGAAATCATAAATATTTTTCGCTTCTTTTTAAACCCTATCCCATTCCAATCCTGCGTCTAGTTTCTTTTTTCATGATTTATAATCTGCGTAATTTACGTGAGGACGTAATATATATTTTCTTAATATTGTGTTTATCAGTACTTGTTACATACCATAAGGATCGGAAAAAGGTGCAGATTTTGAAGCATGGCTTGAAAATTCAATACGAGTAAAACGGAAGGAGTTACAGCTAATTTAAGTAGAACATATGATGAAAACAAGTTTTTTATACACTATTTCAGGATGGCAGAGTCTTTTTGATTACTCCTGTAGTGTACATAGCCTTCCTTTGACCTTCTTAAATGCTGCTGCATCAAGATAAGGCTCACTAGAATTAGGTATATAGAGGCAGAAAACAATTTAATTCCCACCGCTCCTTCGGTCATGACTGGCCGATCAAAATCTTCACTACTGACTCTGTCACCGGTGCCAATGGCCATGGAAGTTATTTATTTTCATTAAAAAATGTAATGCAGTACTTTTATTGCAGTGTCAAGCTCCATCAATAGGATATGATAGCTATCCGTAACCTGCGTATACTCCTACACACGACGCGTTACCCCGTAAGGAACACATATAGTCTTAACGTCCACGAATATTCTTGTAATGACTGTTACAGCTCAAAGCAGTTCATAACTAAGCCTTACGACACGTTTAACCATCTTACAGACCCTCGTGGATGTGTAGAATTGACCTCAACATATGGTGCATTTTTGTCATATTTTCTACTTCTTGAAATTTTTTGCAAAATTTTCTCTTCGATTTTGTTCTTTTTCAACTATGTTGTACATGGGAAGAATGTAAGACTTTCAGCTTAGTTTCAGTTAATTTCACCAGAAACTTTTATTGCTATAAAGGAATTTATTTGGGTTCAAAACCAATGCTAAAATCAGTATGGTGGATCTAATACTTTACCAATGTTGATGGAAAAGATATCAGATATTCCTTATGAAATTACCAATTAATAAACACAGCACTTTGTTCAATTGGTATCTTAGCTTAGAAGCTAATAGTGTTTGTTTAATGATATCATTATTTTAGTAAATAACTATTTTTCATGAGATAGATACCGATCAAATATAACAAAGAGTTATGTTGTGAAATCATAAATATTTTTCGCTTCTTTTTAAACCCTATCCCATTCCAATCCTGCGTCTAGTTTCTTTTTTCACTGATTTATAATCTGCGTAATTTACGTGAGGACGTAATATATATTTTCTTAATATTGTGTTTATCAGTACTTGTTACATACCATAAGGATCGGAAAAAGGTGCAGATTTTGAAGCATGGCTTGAAAATTCAATACGAGTAAAACGGAAGGAGTTACAGCTAATTTAAGTAGAACATATGATGAAAACAAGTTTTTTATACACTATTTCAGGATGGCAGAGTCTTTTTGATTACTCCTGTAGTGTACATAGCCTTCCTTTGACCTTCTTAAATGCTGCTGCATCAAGATAAGGCTCACTAGAATTAGGTATATAGAGGCAGAAAACAATTTAATTCCCACCGCTCCTTCGGTCATGACTGGCCGATCAAAATCTTCACTACTGACTCTGTCACCGGTGCCAATGGCCATGGAAGTTATTTATTTTCATTAAAAAATGTAATGCAGTACTTTTATTGCAGTGTCAAGCTCCATCAATAGGATATGATAGCTATCCGTAACCCGCGTATACTCCTACACACGACGCGTTACCCCGTAAGGAACATATATAGTCTTAAAGTCCACGAATATTCTTGTAATGACTGTTACAGCTCAAAGCAGTTCTTAAATGCAGCTGCATCACGATAAGGCTCACTAGAATTAGATATAGAGAGGCAGAAAACAATTTAATTCCCACCGCTCCTTCGGTCATGACTGGCCGATCAAAATCTTCACTACTGACTCTGTCACCGGTGCCAATGGCCATGGAAGTTATTTATTTTCATTAAAAAATGTAATGCAGTACTTTTATTGCAGTGTCGAGCTCCATCAAGAGGATATGATAGCTATCCGTAACCTGCGTATACTCCTACACACGACGCGTTACCCCGTAAGGATCACATATAGTCTTAACGTCCACGAATATTCTTGTAATGACTGTTACAGCTCAAAGCAGTTCATAACTAAGCCTTACGACACGTTTAACCATCTTACAGACCCTCGTGGATGTGTAGAATTGACCTCAACATATGGTGCATTTTTGTCATTTTTTCTACTCTGGGAAATTTTTTGCAAAATTTTCTCTTCGATTTTGTTCTTTTTAAACTATGTTGTACATGGGAAGAATGTAAGACTTTCAGCTTAGTTTCAGTTAATTTCACCAGAAACTTTTATTGCTATAAAGGAATTTATTTGGGTTCAAACCAATGCTAAAATCAGTATGGTGGATCTAATACTTTACCAATGTTGATGGAAAAGATATCAGATATTCCTTATGAAATTACCAATTAATAAACACAGCACTTTGTTCAATTGGTATCTTAGCTTAGAAGCTAATATGTTTGTTTAATTATATCATTATTTTAGTAAATAACTATTTTTCATGAGATAGATACCGATCAAATATAACAAAGAGTTATGTTGTGAAATCATAAATATTTTTCGCTTCTTTTTAAACCCTATCCCATTCCAATCCTGCGTCTAGTTTCTTTTTTCACTATTTATAATCTGCGTAATTTACGTGAGGACGTAATATATATTTTCTTAATATTGTGTTTATCAGTACTTGTTACATACCATAAGGATCGGAAAAAGGTGCAGATTTTGAAGCATGGCTTGAAAATTCAATACGAGTAAAACGGAAGGAGTTACAGCTAATTTAAGTAGAACATATGATGAAAACAAGTTTTTTATACACTATTTCAGGATGGCAGAGTCTTTTTGATTACTCCTGTAGTGTACATAGCCTTCCTTTGACCTTCTTAAATGCTGCTGCATCAAGATAAGGCTCACTAGAATTAGGTATATAGAGGCAGAAAACAATTTAATTCCCACCGCTCCTTCGGTCATGACTGGCCGATCAAAATCTTCACTACTGACTCTGTCACCGGTGCCAATGGCCATGGAAGTTATTTATTTTCATTAAAAAATGTAATGCAGTACTTTTATTGCAGTGTCAAGCTCCATCAATAGGATATGATAGCTATCCGTAACCCGCGTATACTCCTACACACGACGCGTTACCCCGTAAGGAACATATATAGTCTTAAAGTCCACGAATATTCTTGTAATGACTGTTACAGCTCAAAGCAGTTCTTAAATGCAGCTGCATCACGATAAGGCTCACTAGAATTAGATATAGAGAGGCAGAAAACAATTTAATTCCCACCGCTCCTTCGGTCATGACTGGCCGATCAAAATCTTCACTACTGACTCTGTCACCGGTGCCAATGGCCATGGAAGTTATTTATTTTCATTAAAAAATGTAATGCAGTACTTTTATTGCAGTGTCGAGCTCCATCAAGAGGATATGATAGCTATCCGTAACCTGCGTATACTCCTACACACGACGCGTTACCCCGTAAGGATCACATATAGTCTTAACGTCCACGAATATTCTTGTAATGACTGTTACAGCTCAAAGCAGTTCATAACTAAGCCTTACGACACGTTTAACCATCTTACAGACCCTCGTGGATGTGTAGAATTGACCTCAACATATGGTGCATTTTTGTCATTTTTTCTACTCTGGGAAATTTTTTGCAAAATTTTCTCTTCGATTTTGTTCTTTTTAAACTATGTTGTACATGGGAAGAATGTAAGACTTTCAGCTTAGTTTCAGTTAATTTCACCAGAAACTTTTATTGCTATAAAGGAATTTATTTGGGTTCAAACCAATGCTAAAATCAGTATGGTGGATCTAATACTTTACCAATGTTGATGGAAAAGATATCAGATATTCCTTATGAAATTACCAATTAATAAACACAGCACTTTGTTCAATTGGTATCTTAGCTTAGAAGCTAATATGGTTTGTTTAATTATATCATTATTTTAGTAAATAACTATTTTTCATGAGATAGATACCGATCAAATATAACAAAGAGTTATGTTGTGAAATCATAAATATTTTTCGCTTCTTTTTAAACCCTATCCCATTCCAATCCTGCGTCTAGTTTCTTTTTTCACTATTTATAATCTGCGTAATTTACGTGAGGACGTAATATATATTTTCTTAATATTGTGTTTATCAGTACTTGTTACATACCATAAGGATCGGAAAAAGGTGCAGATTTTGAAGCATGGCTTGAAAATTCAATACGAGTAAAACGGAAGGAGTTACAGCTAATTTAAGTAGAACATATGATGAAAACAAGTTTTTTATACACTATTTCAGGATGGCAGAGTCTTTTTGATTACTCCTGTAGTGTACATAGCCTTCCTTTGACCTTCTTAAATGCTGCTGCATCAAGATAAGGCTCACTAGAATTAGGTATATAGAGGCAGAAAACAATTTAATTCCCACCGCTCCTTCGGTCATGACTGGCCGATCAAAATCTTCACTACTGACTCTGTCACCGGTGCCAATGGCCATGGAAGTTATTTATTTTCATTAAAAAATGTAATGCAGTACTTTTATTGCAGTGTCAAGCTCCATCAATAGGATATGATAGCTATCCGTAACCCGCGTATACTCCTACACACGACGCGTTACCCCGTAAGGAACATATATAGTCTTAAAGTCCACG
The DNA here is from genome assembly GCA_029783475.1 of Metacarcinus magister. NCBI lineage: Eukaryota > Metazoa > Arthropoda > Malacostraca > Decapoda > Cancridae > Metacarcinus > Metacarcinus magister. Next base: position 5,571,206 of record JAPQNM010000036.1, read on the forward strand.
AATATTCTTGTAATGACTGTTACAGCTCAAAGCAGTTCTTAAATGCAGCTGCATCACGATAAGGCTCACTAGAATTAGATATAGAGAGGCAGAAAACAATTTAATTCCCACCGCTCCTTCGGTCATGACTGGCCGATCAAAATCTTCACTACTGACTCTGTCACCGGTGCCAATGGCCATGGAAGTTATTTATTTTCATTAAAAAATGTAATGCAGTACTTTTATTGCAGTGTCGAGCTCCATCAAGAGGATATGATAGCTATCCGTAACCTGCGTATACTCCTACACACGACGCGTTACCCCGTAAGGATCACATATAGTCTTAACGTCCACGAATATTCTTGTAATGACTGTTACAGCTCAAAGCAGTTCATAACTAAGCCTTACGACACGTTTAACCATCTTACAGACCCTCGTGGATGTGTAGAATTGACCTCAACATATGGTGCATTTTTGTCATTTTTTCTACTCTGGGAAATTTTTTGCAAAATTTTCTCTTCGATTTTGTTCTTTTTAAACTATGTTGTACATGGGAAGAATGTAAGACTTTCAGCTTAGTTTCAGTTAATTTCACCAGAAACTTTTATTGCTATAAAGGAATTTATTTGGGTTCAAACCAATGCTAAAATCAGTATGGTGGATCTAATACTTTACCAATGTTGATGGAAAAGATATCAGATATTCCTTATGAAATTACCAATTAATAAACACAGCACTTTGTTCAATTGGTATCTTAGCTTAGAAGCTAATATGGTTTGTTTAATTATATCATTATTTTAGTAAATAACTATTTTTCATGAGATAGATACCGATCAAATATAACAAAGAGTTATGTTGTGAAATCATAAATATTTTTCGCTTCTTTTTAAACCCTATCCCATTCCAATCCTGCGTCTAGTTTCTTTTTTCACTATTTATAATCTGCGTAATTTACGTGAGGACGTAATATATATTTTCTTAATATTGTGTTTATCAGTACTTGTTACATACCATAAGGATCGGAAAAAGGTGCAGATTTTGAAGCATGGCTTGAAAATTCAATACGAGTAAAACGGAAGGAGTTACAGCTAATTTAAGTAGAACATATGATGAAAACAAGTTTTTTATACACTATTTCAGGATGGCAGAGTCTTTTTGATTACTCCTGTAGTGTACATAGCCTTCCTTTGACCTTCTTAAATGCTGCTGCATCAAGATAAGGCTCACTAGAATTAGGTATATAGAGGCAGAAAACAATTTAATTCCCACCGCTCCTTCGGTCATGACTGGCCGATCAAAATCTTCACTACTGACTCTGTCACCGGTGCCAATGGCCATGGAAGTTATTTATTTTCATTAAAAAATGTAATGCAGTACTTTTATTGCAGTGTCAAGCTCCATCAATAGGATATGATAGCTATCCGTAACCCGCGTATACTCCTACACACGACGCGTTACCCCGTAAGGAACATATATAGTCTTAAAGTCCACGAATATTCTTGTAATGACTGTTACAGCTCAAAGCAGTTCTTAAATGCAGCTGCATCACGATAAGGCTCACTAGAATTAGATATAGAGAGGCAGAAAACAATTTAATTCCCACCGCTCCTTCGGTCATGACTGGCCGATCAAAATCTTCACTACTGACTCTGTCACCGGTGCCAATGGCCATGGAAGTTATTTATTTTCATTAAAAAATGTAATGCAGTACTTTTATTGCAGTGTCGAGCTCCATCAAGAGGATATGATAGCTATCCGTAACCTGCGTATACTCCTACACACGACGCGTTACCCCGTAAGGATCACATATAGTCTTAACGTCCACGAATATTCTTGTAATGACTGTTACAGCTCAAAGCAGTTCATAACTAAGCCTTACGACACGTTTAACCATCTTACAGACCCTCGTGGATGTGTAGAATTGACCTCAACATATGGTGCATTTTTGTCATTTTTTCTACTCTGGGAAATTTTTTGCAAAATTTTCTCTTCGATTTTGTTCTTTTTAAACTATGTTGTACATGGGAAGAATGTAAGACTTTCAGCTTAGTTTCAGTTAATTTCACCAGAAACTTTTATTGCTATAAAGGAATTTATTTGGGTTCAAACCAATGCTAAAATCAGTATGGTGGATCTAATACTTTACCAATGTTGATGGAAAAGATATCAGATATTCCTTATGAAATTACCAATTAATAAACACAGCACTTTGTTCAATTGGTATCTTAGCTTAGAAGCTAATATGGTTTGTTTAATTATATCATTATTTTAGTAAATAACTATTTTTCATGAGATAGATACCGATCAAATATAACAAAGAGTTATGTTGTGAAATCATAAATATTTTTCGCTTCTTTTTAAACCCTATCCCATTCCAATCCTGCGTCTAGTTTCTTTTTTCACTATTTATAATCTGCGTAATTTACGTGAGGACGTAATATATATTTTCTTAATATTGTGTTTATCAGTACTTGTTACATACCATAAGGATCGGAAAAAGGTGCAGATTCTGAAGCATGGCTTGAAAATTCAATACGAGTAAAACGGAAGGAGTTACAGCTAATTTAAGTAGAACATATGATGAAAACAAGTTTTTTATACACTATTTCAGGATGGCAGAGTCTTTTTGATTACTCCTGTAGTGTACATAGCCTTCCTTTGACCTTCTTAAATGCTGCTGCATCAAGATAAGGCTCACTAGAATTAGGTATATAGAGGCAGAAAACAATTTAATTCCCACCGCTCCTTCGGTCATGACTGGCCGATCAAAATCTTCACTACTGACTCTGTCACCGGTGCCAATGGCCATGGAAGTTATTTATTTTCATTAAAAAATGTAATGCAGTACTTTTATTGCAGTGTCGAGCTCCATCAAGAGGATATGATAGCTATCCGTAACCCTGCGTATACTCCTACACACGACGCGTTACCCCGTAAGGAACACATATAGTCTTAAACGTCCACGAATATTCTCGTAATGACTGTTACAGCTCAAAGCAGTTCTTAAATGCAGCTGCATCACGATAAGGCTCACTAGAATTAGATATAGAGAGGCAGAAAACAATTTAATTCCCACCGCTCCTTCGGTCATGACTGGCCGATCAAAATCTTCACTACTGACTCTGTCACCGGTGCCAATGGCCATGGAAGTTATTTATTTTCATTAAAAAATGTAATGCAGTACTTTTATTGCAGTGTCGAGCTCCATCAAGAGGATATGATAGCTATCCGTAACCTGCGTATACTCCTACACACGACGCGTTACCCCGTAAGGATCACATATAGTCTTAACGTCCACGAATATTCTTGTAATGACTGTTACAGCTCAAAGCAGTTCATAACTAAGCCTTACGACACGTTTAACCATCTTACAGACCCTCGTGGATGTGTAGAATTGACCTCAACATATGGTGCATTTTTGTCATTTTTTCTACTCTGGGAAATTTTTTGCAAAATTTTCTCTTCGATTTTGTTCTTTTTAAACTATGTTGTACATGGGAAGAATGTAAGACTTTCAGCTTAGTTTCAGTTAATTTCACCAGAAACTTTTATTGCTATAAAGGAATTTATTTGGGTTCAAAACCAATGCTAAAATCAGTATGGTGGATCTAATACTTTACCAATGTTGATGGAAAAGATATCAGATATTCCTTATGAAATTACCAATTAATAAACACAGCACTTTGTTCAATTGGTATCTTAGCTTAGAAGCTAATATGGTTTGTTTAATTATATCATTATTTTAGTAAATAACTATTTTTCATGAGATAGATACCGATCAAATATAACAAAGAGTTATGTTGTGAAATCATAAATATTTTTCGCTTCTTTTTAAACCCTATCCCATTCCAATCCTGCGTCTAGTTTCTTTTTTCACTATTTATAATCTGCGTAATTTACGTGAGGACGTAATATATATTTTCTTAATATTGTGTTTATCAGTACTTGTTACATACCATAAGGATCGGAAAAAGGTGCAGATTTTGAAGCATGGCTTGAAAATTCAATACGAGTAAAACGGAAGGAGTTACAGCTAATTTAAGTAGAACATATGATGAAAACAAGTTTTTTATACACTATTTCAGGATGGCAGAGTCTTTTTGATTACTCCTGTAGTGTACATAGCCTTCCTTTGACCTTCTTAAATGCTGCTGCATCAAGATAAGGCTCACTAGAATTAGGTATATAGAGGCAGAAAACAATTTAATTCCCACCGCTCCTTCGGTCATGACTGGCCGATCAAAATCTTCACTACTGACTCTGTCACCGGTGCCAATGGCCATGGAAGTTATTTATTTTCATTAAAAAATGTAATGCAGTACTTTTATTGCAGTGTCAAGCTCCATCAATAGGATATGATAGCTATCCGTAACCCGCGTATACTCCTACACACGACGCGTTACCCCGTAAGGAACATATATAGTCTTAAAGTCCACGAATATTCTTGTAATGACTGTTACAGCTCAAAGCAGTTCTTAAATGCAGCTGCATCACGATAAGGCTCACTAGAATTAGATATAGAGAGGCAGAAAACAATTTAATTCCCACCGCTCCTTCGGTCATGACTGGCCGATCAAAATCTTCACTACTGACTCTGTCACCGGTGCCAATGGCCATGGAAGTTATTTATTTTCATTAAAAAATGTAATGCAGTACTTTTATTGCAGTGTCGAGCTCCATCAAGAGGATATGATAGCTATCCGTAACCTGCGTATACTCCTACACACGACGCGTTACCCCGTAAGGATCACATATAGTCTTAACGTCCACGAATATTCTTGTAATGACTGTTACAGCTCAAAGCAGTTCATAACTAAGCCTTACGACACGTTTAACCATCTTACAGACCCTCGTGGATGTGTAGAATTGACCTCAACATATGGTGCATTTTTGTCATTTTTTCTACTCTGGGAAATTTTTTGCAAAATTTTCTCTTCGATTTTGTTCTTTTTAAACTATGTTGTACATGGGAAGAATGTAAGACTTTCAGCTTAGTTTCAGTTAATTTCACCAGAAACTTTTATTGCTATAAAGGAATTTATTTGGGTTCAAACCAATGCTAAAATCAGTATGGTGGATCTAATACTTTACCAATGTTGATGGAAAAGATATCAGATATTCCTTATGAAATTACCAATTAATAAACACAGCACTTTGTTCAATTGGTATCTTAGCTTAGAAGCTAATATGGTTTGTTTAATTATATCATTATTTTAGTAAATAACTATTTTTCATGAGATAGATACCGATCAAATATAACAAAGAGTTATGTTGTGAAATCATAAATATTTTTCGCTTCTTTTTAAACCCTATCCCATTCCAATCCTGCGTCTAGTTTCTTTTTTCACTATTTATAATCTGCGTAATTTACGTGAGGACGTAATATATATTTTCTTAATATTGTGTTTATCAGTACTTGTTACATACCATAAGGATCGGAAAAAGGTGCAGTTTTGAAGCATGGCTTGAAAATTCAATACGAGTAAAACGGAAGGAGTTACAGCTAATTTAAGTAGAACATATGATGAAAACAAGTTTTTTATACACTATTTCAGGATGGCAGAGTCTTTTTGATTACTCCTGTAGTGTACATAGCCTTCCTTTGACCTTCTTAAATGCTGCTGCATCAAGATAAGGCTCACTAGAATTAGGTATATAGAGGCAGAAAACAATTTAATTCCCACCGCTCCTTCGGTCATGACTGGCCGATCAAAATCTTCACTACTGACTCTGTCACCGGTGCCAATGGCCATGGAAGTTATTTATTTTCATTAAAAAATGTAATGCAGTACTTTTATTGCAGTGTCAAGCTCCATCAAGAGGATATGATAGCTATCCGTAACCCGCGTATACTCCTACACACGACGCGTTACCCCGTAAGGAACATATATAGTCTTAAAGTCCACGAATATTCTTGTAATGACTGTTACAGCTCAAAGCAGTTCTTAAATGCAGCTGCATCACGATAAGGCTCACTAGAATTAGATATAGAGAGGCAGAAAACAATTTAATTCCCACCGCTCCTTCGGTCATGACTGGCCGATCAAAATCTTCACTACTGACTCTGTCACCGGTGCCAATGGCCATGGAAGTTATTTATTTTCATTAAAAAATGTAATGCAGTACTTTTATTGCAGTGTCGAGCTCCATCAAGAGGATATGATAGCTATCCGTAACCTGCGTATACTCCTACACACGACGCGTTACCCCGTAAGGATCACATATAGTCTTAACGTCCACGAATATTCTTGTAATGACTGTTACAGCTCAAAGCAGTTCATAACTAAGCCTTACGACACGTTTAACCATCTTACAGACCCTCGTGGATGTGTAGAATTGACCTCAACATATGGTGCATTTTTGTCATTTTTTCTACTCTGGGAAATTTTTTGCAAAATTTTCTCTTCGATTTTGTTCTTTTTAAACTATGTTGTACATGGGAAGAATGTAAGACTTTCAGCTTAGTTTCAGTTAATTTCACCAGAAACTTTTATTGCTATAAAGGAATTTATTTGGGTTCAAACCAATGCTAAAATCAGTATGGTGGATCTAATACTTTACCAATGTTGATGGAAAAGATATCAGATATTCCTTATGAAATTACCAATTAATAAACACAGCACTTTGTTCAATTGGTATCTTAGCTTAGAAGCTAATATGGTTTGTTTAATTATATCATTATTTTAGTAAATAACTATTTTTCATGAGATAGATACCGATCAAATATAACAAAGAGTTATGTTGTGAAATCATAAATATTTTTCGCTTCTTTTTAAACCCTATCCCATTCCAATCCTGCGTCTAGTTTCTTTTTTCACTATTTATAATCTGCGTAATTTACGTGAGGACGTAATATATATTTTCTTAATATTGTGTTTATCAGTACTTGTTACATACCATAAGGATCGGAAAAAGGTGCAGATTCTGAAGCATGGCTTGAAAATTCAATACGAGTAAAACGGAAGGAGTTACAGCTAATTTAAGTAGAACATATGATGAAAACAAGTTTTTTATACACTATTTCAGGATGGCAGAGTCTTTTTGATTACTCCTGTAGTGTACATAGCCTTCCTTTGACCTTCTTAAATGCTGCTGCATCAAGATAAGGCTCACTAGAATTAGGTATATAGAGGCAGAAAACAATTTAATTCCCACCGCTCCTTCGGTCATGACTGGCCGATCAAAATCTTCACTACTGACTCTGTCACCGGTGCCAATGGCCATGGAAGTTATTTATTTTCATTAAAAAATGTAATGCAGTACTTTTATTGCAGTGTCGAGCTCCATCAAGAGGATATGATAGCTATCCGTAACCTGCGTATACTCCTACACACGACGCGTTACCCCGTAAGGATCACATATAGTCTTAACGTCCACGAATATTCTCGTAATGACTGTTACAGCTCAAAGCAGTTCTTAAATGCAGCTGCATCACGATAAGGCTCACTAGAATTAGATATAGAGAGGCAGAAAACAATTTAATTCCCACCGCTCCTTCGGTCATGACTGGCCGATCAAAATCTTCACTACTGACTCTGTCACCGGTGCCAATGGCCATGGAAGTTATTTATTTTCATTAAAAAATGTAATGCAGTACTTTTATTGCAGTGTCGAGCTCCATCAAGAGGATATGATAGCTATCCGTAACCTGCGTATACTCCTACACACGACGCGTTACCCCGTAAGGATCACATATAGTCTTAACGTCCACGAATATTCTTGTAATGACTGTTACAGCTCAAAGCAGTTCATAACTAAGCCTTACGACACGTTTAACCATCTTACAGACCCTCGTGGATGTGTAGAATTGACCTCAACATATGGTGCATTTTTGTCATTTTTTCTACTCTGGGAAATTTTTGCAAAATTTTCTCTTCGATTTTGTTCTTTTTAAACTATGTTGTACATGGGAAGAATGTAAGACTTTCAGCTTAGTTTCAGTTAATTTCACCAGAAACTTTTATTGCTATAAAGGAATTTATTTGGGTTCAAACCAATGCTAAAATCAGTATGGTGGATCTAATACTTTACCAATGTTGATGGAAAAGATATCAGATATTCCTTATGAAATTACCAATTAATAAACACAGCACTTTGTTCAATTGGTATCTTAGCTTAGAAGCTAATATGGTTTGTTTAATTATATCATTATTTTAGTAAATAACTATTTTTCATGAGATAGATACCGATCAAATATAACAAAGAGTTATGTTGTGAAATCATAAATATTTTTCGCTTCTTTTTAAACCCTATCCCATTCCAATCCTGCGTCTAGTTTCTTTTTTCACTATTTATAATCTGCGTAATTTACGTGAGGACGTAATATATATTTTCTTATTATTGTGTTTATCAGTACTTGTTACATACCATAAGGATCGGAAAAAGGTGCAGATTCTGAAGCATGGCTTGAAAATTCAATACGAGTAAAACGGAAGGAGTACAGCTAATTTAAGTAGAACATATGATGAAAACAAGTTTTTTATACACTATTTCAGGATGGCAGAGTCTTTTTGATTACTCCTGTAGTGTACATAGCCTTCCTTTGACCTTCTTAAATGCTGCTGCATCAAGATAAGGCTCACTAGAATTAGGTATATAGAGGCAGAAAACAATTTAATTCCCACCGCTCCTTCGGTCATGACTGGCCGATCAAAATCTTCACTACTGACTCTGTCACCGGTGCCAATGGCCATGGAAGTTATTTATTTTCATTAAAAAATGTAATGCAGTACTTTTATTGCAGTGTCAAGCTCCATCAATAGGATATGATAGCTATCCGTAACCCGCGTATACTCCTACACACGACGCGTTACCCCGTAAGGAACATATATAGTCTTAAAGTCCACGAATATTCTTGTAATGACTGTTACAGCTCAAAGCAGTTCTTAAATGCAGCTGCATCACGATAAGGCTCACTAGAATTAGATATAGAGAGGCAGAAAACAATTTAATTCCCACCGCTCCTTCGGTCATGACTGGCCGATCAAAATCTTCACTACTGACTCTGTCACCGGTGCCAATGGCCATGGAAGTTATTTATTTTCATTAAAAAATGTAATGCAGTACTTTTATTGCAGTGTCGAGCTCCATCAAGAGGATATGATAGCTATCCGTAACCTGCGTATACTCCTACACACGACGCGTTACCCCGTAAGGATCACATATAGTCTTAACGTCCACGAATATTCTTGTAATGACTGTTACAGCTCAAAGCAGTTCATAACTAAGCCTTACGACACGTTTAACCATCTTACAGACCCTCGTGGATGTGTAGAATTCACCTCAACATATGGTGCATTTTTGTCATTTTTTCTACTCTGGGAAATTTTTTGCAAAATTTCCTCTTCGATTTTGTTCTTTTTAAACTATGTTGTACATGGGAAGAATGTAAGACTTTCAGCTTAGTTTCAGTTAATTTCACCAGAAACTTTTATTGCTATAAAGGAATTTATTTGGGTTCAAACCAATGCTAAAATCAGTATGGTGGATCTAATACTTTACCAATGTTGATGGAAAAGATATCAGATATTCCTTATGAAATTACCAATTAATAAACACAGCACTTTGTTCAATTGGTATCTTAGCTTAGAAGCTAATATGGTTTGTTTAATTATATCATTATTTTAGTAAATAACTATTTTTCATGAGATAGATACCGATCAAATATAACAAAGAGTTATGTTGTGAAATCATAAATATTTTTCGCTTCTTTTTAAACCCTATCCCATTCCAATCCTGCGTCTAGTTTCTTTTTTCACTATTTATAATCTGCGTAATTTACGTGAGGACGTAATATATATTTTCTTAATATTGTGTTTATCAGTACTTGTTACATACCATAAGGATCGGAAAAAGGTGCAGATTTTGGATCATGGCTTGAAAATTCAATACGAGTAAAACGGAAGGAGTTACAGCTAATTTAAGTAGAACATATGATGAAAACAAGTTTTTTATACACTATTTCAGGATGGCAGAGTCTTTTTGATTACTCCTGTAGTGTACATAGCCTTCCTTTGACCTTCTTAAATGCTGCTGCATCAAGATAAGGCTCACTAGAATTAGGTATATAGAGGCAGAAAACAATTTAATTCCCACCGCTCCTTCGGTCATGACTGGCCGATCAAAATCTTCACTACTGACTCTGTCACCGGTGCCAATGGCCATGGAAGTTATTTATTTTCATTAAAAAATGTAATGCAGTACTTTTATTGCAGTGTCAAGCTCCATCAATAGGATATGATAGCTATCCGTAACCCGCGTATACTCCTACACACGACGCGTTACCCCGTAAGGAACATATATAGTCTAAAGTCCACGAATATTCTTGTAATGACTGTTACAGCTCAAAGCAGTTCTTAAATGCAGCTGCATCACGATAAGGCTCACTAGAATTAGATATAGAGAGGCAGAAAACAATTTAATTCCCACCGCTCCTTCGGTCATGACTGGCCGATCAAAATCTTCACTACTGACTCTGTCACCGGTGCCAATGGCCATGGAAGTTATTTATTTTCATTAAAAAATGTAAATGCAGTACTTTTATTGCAGTGTCGAGCTCCATCAAGAGGATATGATAGCTATCCGTAACCTGCGTATACTCCTACACACGACGCGTTACCCCGTAAGGATCACATATAGTCTTAACGTCCACGAATATTCTTGTAATGACTGTTACAGCTCAAAGCAGTTCATAACTAAGCCTTACGACACGTTTAACCATCTTACAGACCCTCGTGGATGTGTAGAATTGACCTCAACATATGGTGCATTTTTGTCATTT
>JAPQNM010000036.1:5582064-5634564 GCA_029783475.1 Metacarcinus magister
AGGATCACATATAGTCTTAACGTCCACGAATATTCTTGTAATGACTGTTACAGCTCAAAGCAGTTCATAACTAAGCCTTACGACACGTTTAACCATCTTACAGACCCTCGTGGATGTGTAGAATTGACCTCAACATATGGTGCATTTTTGTCATTTTTTCTACTCTGGGAAATTTTTTGCAAAATTTTCTCTTCGATTTTGTTCTTTTTAAACTATGTTGTACATGGGAAGAATGTAAGACTTTCAGCTTAGTTTCAGTTAATTTCACCAGAAACTTTTATTGCTATAAAGGAATTTATTTGGGTTCAAACCAATGCTAAAATCAGTATGGTGGATCTAATACTTTACCAATGTTGATGGAAAAGATATCAGATATTCCTTATGAAATTACCAATTAATAAACACAGCACTTTGTTCAATTGGTATCTTAGCTTAGAAGCTAATATGGTTTGTTTAATTATATCATTATTTTAGTAAATAACTATTTTTCATGAGATAGATACCGATCAAATATAACAAAGAGTTATGTTGTGAAATCATAAATATTTTTCGCTTCTTTTTAAACCCTATCCCATTCCAATCCTGCGTCTAGTTTCTTTTTTCACTATTTATAATCTGCGTAATTTACGTGAGGACGTAATATATATTTTCTTAATATTGTGTTTATCAGTACTTGTTACATACCATAAGGATCGGAAAAAGGTGCAGATTTTGAAGCATGGCTTGAAAATTCAATACGAGTAAAACGGAAGGAGTTACAGCTAATTTAAGTAGAACATATGATGAAAACAAGTTTTTTATACACTATTTCAGGATGGCAGAGTCTTTTTGATTACTCCTGTAGTGTACATAGCCTTCCTTTGACCTTCTTAAATGCTGCTGCATCAAGATAAGGCTCACTAGAATTAGGTATATAGAGGCAGAAAACAATTTAATTCCCACCGCTCCTTCGGTCATGACTGGCCGATCAAAATCTTCACTACTGACTCTGTCACCGGTGCCAATGGCCATGGAAGTTATTTATTTTCATTAAAAAATGTAATGCAGTACTTTTATTGCAGTGTCAAGCTCCATCAAGAGGATATGATAGCTATCCGTAACCCGCGTATACTCCTACACACGACGCGTTACCCCGTAAGGAACATATATAGTCTTAAAGTCCACGAATATTCTTGTAATGACTGTTACAGCTCAAAGCAGTTCTTAAATGCAGCTGCATCACGATAAGGCTCACTAGAATTAGATATAGAGAGGCAGAAAACAATTTAATTCCCACCGCTCCTTCGGTCATGACTGGCCGATCAAAATCTTCACTACTGACTCTGTCACCGGTGCCAATGGCCATGGAAGTTATTTATTTTCATTAAAAAATGTAATGCAGTACTTTTATTGCAGTGTCGAGCTCCATCAAGAGGATATGATAGCTATCCGTAACCTGCGTATACTCCTACACACGACGCGTTACCCCGTAAGGATCACATATAGTCTTAACGTCCACGAATATTCTTGTAATGACTGTTACAGCTCAAAGCAGTTCATAACTAAGCCTTACGACACGTTTAACCATCTTACAGACCCTCGTGGATGTGTAGAATTGACCTCAACATATGGTGCATTTTTGTCATTTTTTCTACTCTGGGAAATTTTTTGCAAAATTTTCTCTTCGATTTTGTTCTTTTTAAACTATGTTGTACATGGGAAGAATGTAAGACTTTCAGCTTAGTTTCAGTTAATTTCACCAGAAACTTTTATTGCTATAAAGGAATTTATTTGGGTTCAAACCAATGCTAAAATCAGTATGGTGGATCTAATACTTTACCAATGTTGATGGAAAAGATATCAGATATTCCTTATGAAATTACCAATTAATAAACACAGCACTTTGTTCAATTGGTATCTTAGCTTAGAAGCTAATATGGTTTGTTTAATTATATCATTATTTTAGTAAATAACTATTTTTCATGAGATAGATACCGATCAAATATAACAAAGAGTTATGTTGTGAAATCATAAATATTTTTCGCTTCTTTTTAAACCCTATCCCATTCCAATCCTGCGTCTAGTTTCTTTTTTCACTATTTATAATCTGCGTAATTTACGTGAGGACGTAATATATATTTTCTTAATATTGTGTTTATCAGTACTTGTTACATACCATAAGGATCGGAAAAAGGTGCAGATTTTGAAGCATGGCTTGAAAATTCAATACGAGTAAAACGGAAGGAGTTACAGCTAATTTAAGTAGAACATATGATGAAAACAAGTTTTTTATACACTATTTCAGGATGGCAGAGTCTTTTTGATTACTCCTGTAGTGTACATAGCCTTCCTTTGACCTTCTTAAATGCTGCTGCATCAAGATAAGGCTCACTAGAATTAGGTATATAGAGGCAGAAAACAATTTAATTCCCACCGCTCCTTCGGTCATGACTGGCCGATCAAAATCTTCACTACTGACTCTGTCACCGGTGCCAATGGCCATGGAAGTTATTTATTTTCATTAAAAAATGTAATGCAGTACTTTTATTGCAGTGTCAAGCTCCATCAATAGGATATGATAGCTATCCGTAACCCGCGTATACTCCTACACACGACGCGTTACCCCGTAAGGAACATATATAGTCTTAAAGTCCACGAATATTCTTGTAATGACTGTTACAGCTCAAAGCAGTTCTTAAATGCAGCTGCATCACGATAAGGCTCACTAGAATTAGATATAGAGAGGCAGAAAACAATTTAATTCCCACCGCTCCTTCGGTCATGACTGGCCGATCAAAATCTTCACTACTGACTCTGTCACCGGTGCCAATGGCCATGGAAGTTATTTATTTTCATTAAAAAATGTAATGCAGTACTTTTATTGCAGTGTCGAGCTCCATCAAGAGGATATGATAGCTATCCGTAACCTGCGTATACTCCTACACACGACGCGTTACCCCGTAAGGATCACATATAGTCTTAACGTCCACGAATATTCTTGTAATGACTGTTACAGCTCAAAGCAGTTCATAACTAAGCCTTACGACACGTTTAACCATCTTACAGACCCTCGTGGATGTGTAGAATTGACCTCAACATATGGTGCATTTTTGTCATTTTTTCTACTCTGGGAAATTTTTTGCAAAATTTTCTCTTCGATTTTGTTCTTTTTAAACTATGTTGTACATGGGAAGAATGTAAGACTTTCAGCTTAGTTTCAGTTAATTTCACCAGAAACTTTTATTGCTATAAAGGAATTTATTTGGGTTCAAACCAATGCTAAAATCAGTATGGTGGATCTAATACTTTACCAATGTTGATGGAAAAGATATCAGATATTCCTTATGAAATTACCAATTAATAAACACAGCACTTTGTTCAATTGGTATCTTAGCTTAGAAGCTAATATGGTTTGTTTAATTATATCATTATTTTAGTAAATAACTATTTTTCATGAGATAGATACCGATCAAATATAACAAAGAGTTATGTTGTGAAATCATAAATATTTTTCGCTTCTTTTTAAACCCTATCCCATTCCAATCCTGCGTCTAGTTTCTTTTTTCACTATTTATAATCTGCGTAATTTACGTGAGGACGTAATATATATTTTCTTAATATTGTGTTTATCAGTACTTGTTACATACCATAAGGATCGGAAAAAGGTGCAGATTCTGAAGCATGGCTTGAAAATTCAATACGAGTAAAACGGAAGGAGTTACAGCTAATTTAAGTAGAACATATGATGAAAACAAGTTTTTTATACACTATTTCAGGATGGCAGAGTCTTTTTGATTACTCCTGTAGTGTACATAGCCTTCCTTTGACCTTCTTAAATGCTGCTGCATCAAGATAAGGCTCACTAGAATTAGGTATATAGAGGCAGAAAACAATTTAATTCCCACCGCTCCTTCGGTCATGACTGGCCGATCAAAATCTTCACTACTGACTCTGTCACCGGTGCCAATGGCCATGGAAGTTATTTATTTTCATTAAAAAATGTAATGCAGTACTTTTATTGCAGTGTCAAGCTCCATCAATAGGATATGATAGCTATCCGTAACCCGCGTATACTCCTACACACGACGCGTTACCCCGTAAGGAACATATATAGTCTTAAAGTCCACGAATATTCTTGTAATGACTGTTACAGCTCAAAGCAGTTCTTAAATGCAGCTGCATCACGATAAGGCTCACTAGAATTAGATATAGAGAGGCAGAAAACAATTTAATTCCCACCGCTCCTTCGGTCATGACTGGCCGATCAAAATCTTCACTACTGACTCTGTCACCGGTGCCAATGGCCATGGAAGTTATTTATTTTCATTAAAAAATGTAATGCAGTACTTTTATTGCAGTGTCGAGCTCCATCAAGAGGATATGATAGCTATCCGTAACCTGCGTATACTCCTACACACGACGCGTTACCCCGTAAGGATCACATATAGTCTTAACGTCCACGAATATTCTTGTAATGACTGTTACAGCTCAAAGCAGTTCATAACTAAGCCTTACGACACGTTTAACCATCTTACAGACCCTCGTGGATGTGTAGAATTGACCTCAACATATGGTGCATTTTTGTCATTTTTTCTACTCTGGGAAATTTTTTGCAAAATTTTCTCTTCGATTTTGTTCTTTTTCAAACTATGTTGTACATGGGAAGAATGTAAGACTTTCAGCTTAGTTTCAGTTAATTTCACCAGAAACTTTTATTGCTATAAAGGAATTTATTTGGGTTCAAACCAATGCTAAAATCAGTATGGTGGATCTAATACTTTACCAATGTTGATGGAAAAGATATCAGATATTCCTTATGAAATTACCAATTAATAAACACAGCACTTTGTTCAATTGGTATCTTAGCTTAGAAGCTAATATGGTTTGTTTAATTATATCATTATTTTAGTAAATAACTATTTTTCATGAGATAGATACCGATCAAATATAACAAAGAGTTATGTTGTGAAATCATAAATATTTTTCGCTTCTTTTTAAACCCTATCCCATTCCAATCCTGCGTCTAGTTTCTTTTTTCACTATTTATAATCTGCGTAATTTACGTGAGGACGTAATATATATTTTCTTAATATTGTGTTTATCAGTACTTGTTACATACCATAAGGATCGGAAAAAGGTGCAGATTTTGAAGCATGGCTTGAAAATTCAATACGAGTAAAACGGAAGGAGTTACAGCTAATTTAAGTAGAACATATGATGAAAACAAGTTTTTTATACACTATTTCAGGATGGCAGAGTCTTTTTGATTACTCCTGTAGTGTACATAGCCTTCCTTTGACCTTCTTAAATGCTGCTGCATCAAGATAAGGCTCACTAGAATTAGGTATATAGAGGCAGAAAACAATTTAATTCCCACCGCTCCTTCGGTCATGACTGGCCGATCAAAATCTTCACTACTGACTCTGTCACCGGTGCCAATGGCCATGGAAGTTATTTATTTTCATTAAAAAATGTAATGCAGTACTTTTATTGCAGTGTCAAGCTCCATCAATAGGATATGATAGCTATCCGTAACCCGCGTATACTCCTACACACGACGCGTTACCCCGTAAGGAACATATATAGTCTTAAAGTCCACGAATATTCTTGTAATGACTGTTACAGCTCAAAGCAGTTCTTAAATGCAGCTGCATCACGATAAGGCTCACTAGAATTAGATATAGAGAGGCAGAAAACAATTTAATTCCCACCGCTCCTTCGGTCATGACTGGCCGATCAAAATCTTCACTACTGACTCTGTCACCGGTGCCAATGGCCATGGAAGTTATTTATTTTCATTAAAAAATGTAATGCAGTACTTTTATTGCAGTGTCGAGCTCCATCAAGAGGATATGATAGCTATCCGTAACCTGCGTATACTCCTACACACGACGCGTTACCCCGTAAGGATCACATATAGTCTTAACGTCCACGAATATTCTTGTAATGACTGTTACAGCTCAAAGCAGTTCATAACTAAGCCTTACGACACGTTTAACCATCTTACAGACCCTCGTGGATGTGTAGAATTGACCTCAACATATGGTGCATTTTTGTCATTTTTTCTACTCTGGGAAATTTTTTGCAAAATTTTCTCTTCGATTTTGTTCTTTTTAAACTATGTTGTACATGGGAAGAATGTAAGACTTTCAGCTTAGTTTCAGTTAATTTCACCAGAAACTTTTATTGCTATAAAGGAATTTATTTGGGTTCAAACCAATGCTAAAATCAGTATGGTGGATCTAATACTTTACCAATGTTGATGGAAAAGATATCAGATATTCCTTATGAAATTACCAATTAATAAACACAGCACTTTGTTCAATTGGTATCTTAGCTTAGAAGCTAATATGGTTTGTTTAATTATATCATTATTTTAGTAAATAACTATTTTTCATGAGATAGATACCGATCAAATATAACAAAGAGTTATGTTGTGAAATCATAAATATTTTTCGCTTCTTTTTAAACCCTATCCCATTCCAATCCTGCGTCTAGTTTCTTTTTTCACTATTTATAATCTGCGTAATTTACGTGAGGACGTAATATATATTTTCTTAATATTGTGTTTATCAGTACTTGTTACATACCATAAGGATCGGAAAAAGGTGCAGATTCTGAAGCATGGCTTGAAAATTCAATACGAGTAAAACGGAAGGAGTTACAGCTAATTTAAGTAGAACATATGATGAAAACAAGTTTTTTATACACTATTTCAGGATGGCAGAGTCTTTTTGATTACTCCTGTAGTGTACATAGCCTTCCTTTGACCTTCTTAAATGCTGCTGCATCAAGATAAGGCTCACTAGAATTAGGTATATAGAGGCAGAAAACAATTTAATTCCCACCGCTCCTTCGGTCATGACTGGCCGATCAAAATCTTCACTACTGACTCTGTCACCGGTGCCAATGGCCATGGAAGTTATTTATTTTCATTAAAAAATGTAATGCAGTACTTTTATTGCAGTGTCAAGCTCCATCAATAGGATATGATAGCTATCCGTAACCCGCGTATACTCCTACACACGACGCGTTACCCCGTAAGGAACATATATAGTCTTAAAGTCCACGAATATTCTTGTAATGACTGTTACAGCTCAAAGCAGTTCTTAAATGCAGCTGCATCACGATAAGGCTCACTAGAATTAGATATAGAGAGGCAGAAAACAATTTAATTCCCACCGCTCCTTCGGTCATGACTGGCCGATCAAAATCTTCACTACTGACTCTGTCACCGGTGCCAATGGCCATGGAAGTTATTTATTTTCATTAAAAAATGTAATGCAGTACTTTTATTGCAGTGTCGAGCTCCATCAAGAGGATATGATAGCTATCCGTAACCTGCGTATACTCCTACACACGACGCGTTACCCCGTAAGGATCACATATAGTCTTAACGTCCACGAATATTCTTGTAATGACTGTTACAGCTCAAAGCAGTTCATAACTAAGCCTTACGACACGTTTAACCATCTTACAGACCCTCGTGGATGTGTAGAATTGACCTCAACATATGGTGCATTTTTGTCATTTTTTCTACTCTGGAAATTTTTTGCAAAATTTTCTCTTCGATTTTGTTCTTTTTCAAACTATGTTGTACATGGGAAGAATGTAAGACTTTCAGCTTAGTTTCAGTTAATTTCACCAGAAACTTTTATTGCTATAAAGGAATTTATTTGGGTTCAAACCAATGCTAAAATCAGTATGGTGGATCTAATACTTTACCAATGTTGATGGAAAAGATATCAGATATTCCTTATGAAATTACCAATTAATAAACACAGCACTTTGTTCAATTGGTATCTTAGCTTAGAAGCTAATATGGTTTGTTTAATTATATCATTATTTTAGTAAATAACTATTTTTCATGAGATAGATACCGATCAAATATAACAAAGAGTTATGTTGTGAAATCATAAATATTTTTCGCTTCTTTTTAAACCCTATCCCATTCCAATCCTGCGTCTAGTTTCTTTTTTCACTATTTATAATCTGCGTAATTTACGTGAGGACGTAATATATATTTTCTTAATATTGTGTTTATCAGTACTTGTTACATACCATAAGGATCGGAAAAAGGTGCAGATTTTGAAGCATGGCTTGAAAATTCAATACGAGTAAAACGGAAGGAGTTACAGCTAATTTAAGTAGAACATATGATGAAAACAAGTTTTTTATACACTATTTCAGGATGGCAGAGTCTTTTTGATTACTCCTGTAGTGTACATAGCCTTCCTTTGACCTTCTTAAATGCTGCTGCATCAAGATAAGGCTCACTAGAATTAGGTATATAGAGGCAGAAAACAATTTAATTCCCACCGCTCCTTCGGTCATGACTGGCCGATCAAAATCTTCACTACTGACTCTGTCACCGGTGCCAATGGCCATGGAAGTTATTTATTTTCATTAAAAAATGTAATGCAGTACTTTTATTGCAGTGTCAAGCTCCATCAATAGGATATGATAGCTATCCGTAACCCGCGTATACTCCTACACACGACGCGTTACCCCGTAAGGAACATATATAGTCTTAAAGTCCACGAATATTCTTGTAATGACTGTTACAGCTCAAAGCAGTTCTTAAATGCAGCTGCATCACGATAAGGCTCACTAGAATTAGATATAGAGAGGCAGAAAACAATTTAATTCCCACCGCTCCTTCGGTCATGACTGGCCGATCAAAATCTTCACTACTGACTCTGTCACCGGTGCCAATGGCCATGGAAGTTATTTATTTTCATTAAAAAATGTAATGCAGTACTTTTATTGCAGTGTCGAGCTCCATCAAGAGGATATGATAGCTATCCGTAACCTGCGTATACTCCTACACACGACGCGTTACCCCGTAAGGATCACATATAGTCTTAACGTCCACGAATATTCTTGTAATGACTGTTACAGCTCAAAGCAGTTCATAACTAAGCCTTACGACACGTTTAACCATCTTACAGACCCTCGTGGATGTGTAGAATTGACCTCAACATATGGTGCATTTTTGTCATTTTTTCTACTCTGGGAAATTTTTTGCAAAATTTTCTCTTCGATTTTGTTCTTTTTAAACTATGTTGTACATGGGAAGAATGTAAGACTTTCAGCTTAGTTTCAGTTAATTTCACCAGAAACTTTTATTGCTATAAAGGAATTTATTTGGGTTCAAACCAATGCTAAAATCAGTATGGTGGATCTAATACTTTACCAATGTTGATGGAAAAGATATCAGATATTCCTTATGAAATTACCAATTAATAAACACAGCACTTTGTTCAATTGGTATCTTAGCTTAGAAGCTAATATGGTTTGTTTAATTATATCATTATTTTAGTAAATAACTATTTTTCATGAGATAGATACCGATCAAATATAACAAAGAGTTATGTTGTGAAATCATAAATATTTTTCGCTTCTTTTTAAACCCTATCCCATTCCAATCCTGCGTCTAGTTTCTTTTTTCACTATTTATAATCTGCGTAATTTACGTGAGGACGTAATATATATTTTCTTAATATTGTGTTTATCAGTACTTGTTACATACCATAAGGATCGGAAAAAGGTGCAGATTTCTGAAGCATGGCTTGAAAATTCAATACGAGTAAAACGGAAGGAGTTACAGCTAATTTAAGTAGAACATATGATGAAAACAAGTTTTTTATACACTATTTCAGGATGGCAGAGTCTTTTTGATTACTCCTGTAGTGTACATAGCCTTCCTTTGACCTTCTTAAATGCTGCTGCATCAAGATAAGGCTCACTAGAATTAGGTATATAGAGGCAGAAAACAATTTAATTCCCACCGCTCCTTCGGTCATGACTGGCCGATCAAAATCTTCACTACTGACTCTGTCACCGGTGCCAATGGCCATGGAAGTTATTTATTTTCATTAAAAAATGTAATGCAGTACTTTTATTGCAGTGTCAAGCTCCATCAATAGGATATGATAGCTATCCGTAACCCGCGTATACTCCTACACACGACGCGTTACCCCGTAAGGAACATATATAGTCTTAAAGTCCACGAATATTCTTGTAATGACTGTTACAGCTCAAAGCAGTTCTTAAATGCAGCTGCATCACGATAAGGCTCACTAGAATTAGATATAGAGAGGCAGAAAACAATTTAATTCCCACCGCTCCTTCGGTCATGACTGGCCGATCAAAATCTTCACTACTGACTCTGTCACCGGTGCCAATGGCCATGGAAGTTATTTATTTTCATTAAAAAATGTAATGCAGTACTTTTATTGCAGTGTCGAGCTCCATCAAGAGGATATGATAGCTATCCGTAACCTGCGTATACTCCTACACACGACGCGTTACCCCGTAAGGATCACATATAGTCTTAACGTCCACGAATATTCTTGTAATGACTGTTACAGCTCAAAGCAGTTCATAACTAAGCCTTACGACACGTTTAACCATCTTACAGACCCTCGTGGATGTGTAGAATTGACCTCAACATATGGTGCATTTTTGTCATTTTTTCTACTCTGGGAAATTTTTTGCAAAATTTTCTCTTCGATTTTGTTCTTTTTAAACTATGTTGTACATGGGAAGAATGTAAGACTTTCAGCTTAGTTTCAGTTAATTTCACCAGAAACTTTTATTGCTATAAAGGAATTTATTTGGGTTCAAACCAATGCTAAAATCAGTATGGTGGATCTAATACTTTACCAATGTTGATGGAAAAGATATCAGATATTCCTTATGAAATTACCAATTAATAAACACAGCACTTTGTTCAATTGGTATCTTAGCTTAGAAGCTAATATGGTTTGTTTAATTATATCATTATTTTAGTAAATAACTATTTTTCATGAGATAGATACCGATCAAATATAACAAAGAGTTATGTTGTGAAATCATAAATATTTTTCGCTTCTTTTTAAACCCTATCCCATTCCAATCCTGCGTCTAGTTTCTTTTTTCACTATTTATAATCTGCGTAATTTACGTGAGGACGTAATATATATTTTCTTAATATTGTGTTTATCAGTACTTGTTACATACCATAAGGATCGGAAAAAGGTGCAGATTTTGAAGCATGGCTTGAAAATTCAATACGAGTAAAACGGAAGGAGTTACAGCTAATTTAAGTAGAACATATGATGAAAACAAGTTTTTTATACACTATTTCAGGATGGCAGAGTCTTTTTGATTACTCCTGTAGTGTACATAGCCTTCCTTTGACCTTCTTAAATGCTGCTGCATCAAGATAAGGCTCACTAGAATTAGGTATATAGAGGCAGAAAACAATTTAATTCCCACCGCTCCTTCGGTCATGACTGGCCGATCAAAATCTTCACTACTGACTCTGTCACCGGTGCCAATGGCCATGGAAGTTATTTATTTTCATTAAAAAATGTAATGCAGTACTTTTATTGCAGTGTCAAGCTCCATCAATAGGATATGATAGCTATCCGTAACCCGCGTATACTCCTACACACGACGCGTTACCCCGTAAGGAACATATATAGTCTTAAAGTCCACGAATATTCTTGTAATGACTGTTACAGCTCAAAGCAGTTCTTAAATGCAGCTGCATCACGATAAGGCTCACTAGAATTAGATATAGAGAGGCAGAAAACAATTTAATTCCCACCGCTCCTTCGGTCATGACTGGCCGATCAAAATCTTCACTACTGACTCTGTCACCGGTGCCAATGGCCATGGAAGTTATTTATTTTCATTAAAAAATGTAATGCAGTACTTTTATTGCAGTGTCGAGCTCCATCAAGAGGATATGATAGCTATCCGTAACCTGCGTATACTCCTACACACGACGCGTTACCCCGTAAGGATCACATATAGTCTTAACGTCCACGAATATTCTTGTAATGACTGTTACAGCTCAAAGCAGTTCATAACTAAGCCTTACGACACGTTTAACCATCTTACAGACCCTCGTGGATGTGTAGAATTGACCTCAACATATGGTGCATTTTTGTCATTTTTTCTACTCTGGGAAATTTTTTGCAAAATTTTCTCTTCGATTTTGTTCTTTTTAAACTATGTTGTACATGGGAAGAATGTAAGACTTTCAGCTTAGTTTCAGTTAATTTCACCAGAAACTTTTATTGCTATAAAGGAATTTATTTGGGTTCA
Source organism: Metacarcinus magister (assembly GCA_029783475.1). Taxonomy (NCBI): domain Eukaryota; kingdom Metazoa; phylum Arthropoda; class Malacostraca; order Decapoda; family Cancridae; genus Metacarcinus; species Metacarcinus magister. The sequence goes on from JAPQNM010000036.1 coordinate 5,594,143, forward strand.
AACCAATGCTAAAATCAGTATGGTGGATCTAATACTTTACCAATGTTGATGGAAAAGATATCAGATATTCCTTATGAAATTACCAATTAATAAACACAGCACTTTGTTCAATTGGTATCTTAGCTTAGAAGCTAATATGGTTTGTTTAATTATATCATTATTTTAGTAAATAACTATTTTTCATGAGATAGATACCGATCAAATATAACAAAGAGTTATGTTGTGAAATCATAAATATTTTTCGCTTCTTTTTAAACCCTATCCCATTCCAATCCTGCGTCTAGTTTCTTTTTTCACTATTTATAATCTGCGTAATTTACGTGAGGACGTAATATATATTTTCTTAATATTGTGTTTATCAGTACTTGTTACATACCATAAGGATCGGAAAAAGGTGCAGATTTTGAAGCATGGCTTGAAAATTCAATACGAGTAAAACGGAAGGAGTTACAGCTAATTTAAGTAGAACATATGATGAAAACAAGTTTTTTATACACTATTTCAGGATGGCAGAGTCTTTTTGATTACTCCTGTAGTGTACATAGCCTTCCTTTGACCTTCTTAAATGCTGCTGCATCAAGATAAGGCTCACTAGAATTAGGTATATAGAGGCAGAAAACAATTTAATTCCCACCGCTCCTTCGGTCATGACTGGCCGATCAAAATCTTCACTACTGACTCTGTCACCGGTGCCAATGGCCATGGAAGTTATTTATTTTCATTAAAAAATGTAATGCAGTACTTTTATTGCAGTGTCAAGCTCCATCAAGAGGATATGATAGCTATCCGTAACCCGCGTATACTCCTACACACGACGCGTTACCCCGTAAGGAACATATATAGTCTTAAAGTCCACGAATATTCTTGTAATGACTGTTACAGCTCAAAGCAGTTCTTAAATGCAGCTGCATCACGATAAGGCTCACTAGAATTAGATATAGAGAGGCAGAAAACAATTTAATTCCCACCGCTCCTTCGGTCATGACTGGCCGATCAAAATCTTCACTACTGACTCTGTCACCGGTGCCAATGGCCATGGAAGTTATTTATTTTCATTAAAAAATGTAATGCAGTACTTTTATTGCAGTGTCGAGCTCCATCAAGAGGATATGATAGCTATCCGTAACCTGCGTATACTCCTACACACGACGCGTTACCCCGTAAGGATCACATATAGTCTTAACGTCCACGAATATTCTTGTAATGACTGTTACAGCTCAAAGCAGTTCATAACTAAGCCTTACGACACGTTTAACCATCTTACAGACCCTCGTGGATGTGTAGAATTGACCTCAACATATGGTGCATTTTTGTCATTTTTTCTACTCTGGGAAATTTTTTGCAAAATTTTCTCTTCGATTTTGTTCTTTTTAAACTATGTTGTACATGGGAAGAATGTAAGACTTTCAGCTTAGTTTCAGTTAATTTCACCAGAAACTTTTATTGCTATAAAGGAATTTATTTGGGTTCAAACCAATGCTAAAATCAGTATGGTGGATCTAATACTTTACCAATGTTGATGGAAAAGATATCAGATATTCCTTATGAAATTACCAATTAATAAACACAGCACTTTGTTCAATTGGTATCTTAGCTTAGAAGCTAATATGGTTTGTTTAATTATATCATTATTTTAGTAAATAACTATTTTTCATGAGATAGATACCGATCAAATATAACAAAGAGTTATGTTGTGAAATCATAAATATTTTTCGCTTCTTTTTAAACCCTATCCCATTCCAATCCTGCGTCTAGTTTCTTTTTTCACTATTTATAATCTGCGTAATTTACGTGAGGACGTAATATATATTTTCTTAATATTGTGTTTATCAGTACTTGTTACATACCATAAGGATCGGAAAAAGGTGCAGATTTTGAAGCATGGCTTGAAAATTCAATACGAGTAAAACGGAAGGAGTTACAGCTAATTTAAGTAGAACATATGATGAAAACAAGTTTTTTATACACTATTTCAGGATGGCAGAGTCTTTTTGATTACTCCTGTAGTGTACATAGCCTTCCTTTGACCTTCTTAAATGCTGCTGCATCAAGATAAGGCTCACTAGAATTAGGTATATAGAGGCAGAAAACAATTTAATTCCCACCGCTCCTTCGGTCATGACTGGCCGATCAAAATCTTCACTACTGACTCTGTCACCGGTGCCAATGGCCATGGAAGTTATTTATTTTCATTAAAAAATGTAATGCAGTACTTTTATTGCAGTGTCAAGCTCCATCAATAGGATATGATAGCTATCCGTAACCCGCGTATACTCCTACACACGACGCGTTACCCCGTAAGGAACATATATAGTCTTAAAGTCCACGAATATTCTTGTAATGACTGTTACAGCTCAAAGCAGTTCTTAAATGCAGCTGCATCACGATAAGGCTCACTAGAATTAGATATAGAGAGGCAGAAAACAATTTAATTCCCACCGCTCCTTCGGTCATGACTGGCCGATCAAAATCTTCACTACTGACTCTGTCACCGGTGCCAATGGCCATGGAAGTTATTTATTTTCATTAAAAAATGTAATGCAGTACTTTTATTGCAGTGTCGAGCTCCATCAAGAGGATATGATAGCTATCCGTAACCTGCGTATACTCCTACACACGACGCGTTACCCCGTAAGGATCACATATAGTCTTAACGTCCACGAATATTCTTGTAATGACTGTTACAGCTCAAAGCAGTTCATAACTAAGCCTTACGACACGTTTAACCATCTTACAGACCCTCGTGGATGTGTAGAATTGACCTCAACATATGGTGCATTTTTGTCATTTTTTCTACTCTGGGAAATTTTTTGCAAAATTTTCTCTTCGATTTTGTTCTTTTTAAACTATGTTGTACATGGGAAGAATGTAAGACTTTCAGCTTAGTTTCAGTTAATTTCACCAGAAACTTTTATTGCTATAAAGGAATTTATTTGGGTTCAAACCAATGCTAAAATCAGTATGGTGGATCTAATACTTTACCAATGTTGATGGAAAAGATATCAGATATTCCTTATGAAATTACCAATTAATAAACACAGCACTTTGTTCAATTGGTATCTTAGCTTAGAAGCTAATATGGTTTGTTTAATTATATCATTATTTTAGTAAATAACTATTTTTCATGAGATAGATACCGATCAAATATAACAAAGAGTTATGTTGTGAAATCATAAATATTTTTCGCTTCTTTTTAAACCCTATCCCATTCCAATCCTGCGTCTAGTTTCTTTTTTCACTATTTATAATCTGCGTAATTTACGTGAGGACGTAATATATATTTTCTTAATATTGTGTTTATCAGTACTTGTTACATACCATAAGGATCGGAAAAAGGTGCAGATTTTGAAGCATGGCTTGAAAATTCAATACGAGTAAAACGGAAGGAGTTACAGCTAATTTAAGTAGAACATATGATGAAAACAAGTTTTTTATACACTATTTCAGGATGGCAGAGTCTTTTTGATTACTCCTGTAGTGTACATAGCCTTCCTTTGACCTTCTTAAATGCTGCTGCATCAAGATAAGGCTCACTAGAATTAGGTATATAGAGGCAGAAAACAATTTAATTCCCACCGCTCCTTCGGTCATGACTGGCCGATCAAAATCTTCACTACTGACTCTGTCACCGGTGCCAATGGCCATGGAAGTTATTTATTTTCATTAAAAAATGTAATGCAGTACTTTTATTGCAGTGTCAAGCTCCATCAATAGGATATGATAGCTATCCGTAACCCGCGTATACTCCTACACACGACGCGTTACCCCGTAAGGAACATATATAGTCTTAAAGTCCACGAATATTCTTGTAATGACTGTTACAGCTCAAAGCAGTTCTTAAATGCAGCTGCATCACGATAAGGCTCACTAGAATTAGATATAGAGAGGCAGAAAACAATTTAATTCCCACCGCTCCTTCGGTCATGACTGGCCGATCAAAATCTTCACTACTGACTCTGTCACCGGTGCCAATGGCCATGGAAGTTATTTATTTTCATTAAAAAATGTAATGCAGTACTTTTATTGCAGTGTCGAGCTCCATCAAGAGGATATGATAGCTATCCGTAACCTGCGTATACTCCTACACACGACGCGTTACCCCGTAAGGATCACATATAGTCTTAACGTCCACGAATATTCTTGTAATGACTGTTACAGCTCAAAGCAGTTCATAACTAAGCCTTACGACACGTTTAACCATCTTACAGACCCTCGTGGATGTGTAGAATTGACCTCAACATATGGTGCATTTTTGTCATTTTTTCTACTCTGGGAAATTTTTTGCAAAATTTTCTCTTCGATTTTGTTCTTTTTAAACTATGTTGTACATGGGAAGAATGTAAGACTTTCAGCTTAGTTTCAGTTAATTTCACCAGAAACTTTTATTGCTATAAAGGAATTTATTTGGGTTCAAACCAATGCTAAAATCAGTATGGTGGATCTAATACTTTACCAATGTTGATGGAAAAGATATCAGATATTCCTTATGAAATTACCAATTAATAAACACAGCACTTTGTTCAATTGGTATCTTAGCTTAGAAGCTAATATGGTTTGTTTAATTATATCATTATTTTAGTAAATAACTATTTTTCATGAGATAGATACCGATCAAATATAACAAAGAGTTATGTTGTGAAATCATAAATATTTTTCGCTTCTTTTTAAACCCTATCCCATTCCAATCCTGCGTCTAGTTTCTTTTTTCACTATTTATAATCTGCGTAATTTACGTGAGGACGTAATATATATTTTCTTAATATTGTGTTTATCAGTACTTGTTACATACCATAAGGATCGGAAAAAGGTGCAGATTTTGAAGCATGGCTTGAAAATTCAATACGAGTAAAACGGAAGGAGTTACAGCTAATTTAAGTAGAACATATGATGAAAACAAGTTTTTTATACACTATTTCAGGATGGCAGAGTCTTTTTGATTACTCCTGTAGTGTACATAGCCTTCCTTTGACCTTCTTAAATGCTGCTGCATCAAGATAAGGCTCACTAGAATTAGGTATATAGAGGCAGAAAACAATTTAATTCCCACCGCTCCTTCGGTCATGACTGGCCGATCAAAATCTTCACTACTGACTCTGTCACCGGTGCCAATGGCCATGGAAGTTATTTATTTTCATTAAAAAATGTAATGCAGTACTTTTATTGCAGTGTCAAGCTCCATCAATAGGATATGATAGCTATCCGTAACCCGCGTATACTCCTACACACGACGCGTTACCCCGTAAGGAACATATATAGTCTTAAAGTCCACGAATATTCTTGTAATGACTGTTACAGCTCAAAGCAGTTCTTAAATGCAGCTGCATCACGATAAGGCTCACTAGAATTAGATATAGAGAGGCAGAAAACAATTTAATTCCCACCGCTCCTTCGGTCATGACTGGCCGATCAAAATCTTCACTACTGACTCTGTCACCGGTGCCAATGGCCATGGAAGTTATTTATTTTCATTAAAAAATGTAATGCAGTACTTTTATTGCAGTGTCGAGCTCCATCAAGAGGATATGATAGCTATCCGTAACCTGCGTATACTCCTACACACGACGCGTTACCCCGTAAGGATCACATATAGTCTTAACGTCCACGAATATTCTTGTAATGACTGTTACAGCTCAAAGCAGTTCATAACTAAGCCTTACGACACGTTTAACCATCTTACAGACCCTCGTGGATGTGTAGAATTGACCTCAACATATGGTGCATTTTTGTCATTTTTTCTACTCTGGGAAATTTTTTGCAAAATTTTCTCTTCGATTTTGTTCTTTTTCAAACTATGTTGTACATGGGAAGAATGTAAGACTTTCAGCTTAGTTTCAGTTAATTTCACCAGAAACTTTTATTGCTATAAAGGAATTTATTTGGGTTCAAACCAATGCTAAAATCAGTATGGTGGATCTAATACTTTACCAATGTTGATGGAAAAGATATCAGATATTCCTTATGAAATTACCAATTAATAAACACAGCACTTTGTTCAATTGGTATCTTAGCTTAGAAGCTAATATGGTTTGTTTAATTATATCATTATTTTAGTAAATAACTATTTTTCATGAGATAGATACCGATCAAATATAACAAAGAGTTATGTTGTGAAATCATAAATATTTTTCGCTTCTTTTTAAACCCTATCCCATTCCAATCCTGCGTCTAGTTTCTTTTTTCACTATTTATAATCTGCGTAATTTACGTGAGGACGTAATATATATTTTCTTAATATTGTGTTTATCAGTACTTGTTACATACCATAAGGATCGGAAAAAGGTGCAGATTTTGAAGCATGGCTTGAAAATTCAATACGAGTAAAACGGAAGGAGTTACAGCTAATTTAAGTAGAACATATGATGAAAACAAGTTTTTTATACACTATTTCAGGATGGCAGAGTCTTTTTGATTACTCCTGTAGTGTACATAGCCTTCCTTTGACCTTCTTAAATGCTGCTGCATCAAGATAAGGCTCACTAGAATTAGGTATATAGAGGCAGAAAACAATTTAATTCCCACCGCTCCTTCGGTCATGACTGGCCGATCAAAATCTTCACTACTGACTCTGTCACCGGTGCCAATGGCCATGGAAGTTATTTATTTTCATTAAAAAATGTAATGCAGTACTTTTATTGCAGTGTCAAGCTCCATCAATAGGATATGATAGCTATCCGTAACCCGCGTATACTCCTACACACGACGCGTTACCCCGTAAGGAACATATATAGTCTTAAAGTCCACGAATATTCTTGTAATGACTGTTACAGCTCAAAGCAGTTCTTAAATGCAGCTGCATCACGATAAGGCTCACTAGAATTAGATATAGAGAGGCAGAAAACAATTTAATTCCCACCGCTCCTTCGGTCATGACTGGCCGATCAAAATCTTCACTACTGACTCTGTCACCGGTGCCAATGGCCATGGAAGTTATTTATTTTCATTAAAAAATGTAATGCAGTACTTTTATTGCAGTGTCGAGCTCCATCAAGAGGATATGATAGCTATCCGTAACCTGCGTATACTCCTACACACGACGCGTTACCCCGTAAGGATCACATATAGTCTTAACGTCCACGAATATTCTTGTAATGACTGTTACAGCTCAAAGCAGTTCATAACTAAGCCTTACGACACGTTTAACCATCTTACAGACCCTCGTGGATGTGTAGAATTGACCTCAACATATGGTGCATTTTTGTCATTTTTTCTACTCTGGGAAATTTTTTGCAAAATTTTCTCTTCGATTTTGTTCTTTTTAAACTATGTTGTACATGGGAAGAATGTAAGACTTTCAGCTTAGTTTCAGTTAATTTCACCAGAAACTTTTATTGCTATAAAGGAATTTATTTGGGTTCAAACCAATGCTAAAATCAGTATGGTGGATCTAATACTTTACCAATGTTGATGGAAAAGATATCAGATATTCCTTATGAAATTACCAATTAATAAACACAGCACTTTGTTCAATTGGTATCTTAGCTTAGAAGCTAATATGGTTTGTTTAATTATATCATTATTTTAGTAAATAACTATTTTTCATGAGATAGATACCGATCAAATATAACAAAGAGTTATGTTGTGAAATCATAAATATTTTTCGCTTCTTTTTAAACCCTATCCCATTCCAATCCTGCGTCTAGTTTCTTTTTTCACTATTTATAATCTGCGTAATTTACGTGAGGACGTAATATATATTTTCTTAATATTGTGTTTATCAGTACTTGTTACATACCATAAGGATCGGAAAAAGGTGCAGATTTTGAAGCATGGCTTGAAAATTCAATACGAGTAAAACGGAAGGAGTTACAGCTAATTTAAGTAGAACATATGATGAAAACAAGTTTTTTATACACTATTTCAGGATGGCAGAGTCTTTTTGATTACTCCTGTAGTGTACATAGCCTTCCTTTGACCTTCTTAAATGCTGCTGCATCAAGATAAGGCTCACTAGAATTAGGTATATAGAGGCAGAAAACAATTTAATTCCCACCGCTCCTTCGGTCATGACTGGCCGATCAAAATCTTCACTACTGACTCTGTCACCGGTGCCAATGGCCATGGAAGTTATTTATTTTCATTAAAAAATGTAATGCAGTACTTTTATTGCAGTGTCAAGCTCCATCAATAGGATATGATAGCTATCCGTAACCCGCGTATACTCCTACACACGACGCGTTACCCCGTAAGGAACATATATAGTCTTAAAGTCCACGAATATTCTTGTAATGACTGTTACAGCTCAAAGCAGTTCTTAAATGCAGCTGCATCACGATAAGGCTCACTAGAATTAGATATAGAGAGGCAGAAAACAATTTAATTCCCACCGCTCCTTCGGTCATGACTGGCCGATCAAAATCTTCACTACTGACTCTGTCACCGGTGCCAATGGCCATGGAAGTTATTTATTTTCATTAAAAAATGTAATGCAGTACTTTTATTGCAGTGTCGAGCTCCATCAAGAGGATATGATAGCTATCCGTAACCTGCGTATACTCCTACACACGACGCGTTACCCCGTAAGGATCACATATAGTCTTAACGTCCACGAATATTCTTGTAATGACTGTTACAGCTCAAAGCAGTTCATAACTAAGCCTTACGACACGTTTAACCATCTTACAGACCCTCGTGGATGTGTAGAATTGACCTCAACATATGGTGCATTTTTGTCATTTTTTCTACTCTGGGAAATTTTTTGCAAAATTTTCTCTTCGATTTTGTTCTTTTTAAACTATGTTGTACATGGGAAGAATGTAAGACTTTCAGCTTAGTTTCAGTTAATTTCACCAGAAACTTTTATTGCTATAAAGGAATTTATTTGGGTTCAAACCAATGCTAAAATCAGTATGGTGGATCTAATACTTTACCAATGTTGATGGAAAAGATATCAGATATTCCTTATGAAATTACCAATTAATAAACACAGCACTTTGTTCAATTGGTATCTTAGCTTAGAAGCTAATATGGTTTGTTTAATTATATCATTATTTTAGTAAATAACTATTTTTCATGAGATAGATACCGATCAAATATAACAAAGAGTTATGTTGTGAAATCATAAATATTTTTCGCTTCTTTTTAAACCCTATCCCATTCCAATCCTGCGTCTAGTTTCTTTTTTCACTATTTATAATCTGCGTAATTTACGTGAGGACGTAATATATATTTTCTTAATATTGTGTTTATCAGTACTTGTTACATACCATAAGGATCGGAAAAAGGTGCAGATTTCTGAAGCATGGCTTGAAAATTCAATACGAGTAAAACGGAAGGAGTTACAGCTAATTTAAGTAGAACATATGATGAAAACAAGTTTTTTATACACTATTTCAGGATGGCAGAGTCTTTTTGATTACTCCTGTAGTGTACATAGCCTTCCTTTGACCTTCTTAAATGCTGCTGCATCAAGATAAGGCTCACTAGAATTAGGTATATAGAGGCAGAAAACAATTTAATTCCCACCGCTCCTTCGGTCATGACTGGCCGATCAAAATCTTCACTACTGACTCTGTCACCGGTGCCAATGGCCATGGAAGTTATTTATTTTCATTAAAAAATGTAATGCAGTACTTTTATTGCAGTGTCGAGCTCCATCAATAGGATATGATAGCTATCCGTAACCCGCGTATACTCCTACACACGACGCGTTACCCCGTAAGGAACACATATAGTCTTAAACGTCCACGAATATTCTTGTAATGACTGTTACAGCTCAAAGCAGTTCTTAAATGCAGCTGCATCACGATAAGGCTCACTAGAATTAGATATAGAGAGGCAGAAAACAATTTAATTCCCACCGCTCCTTCGGTCATGACTGGCCGATCAAAATCTTCACTACTGACTCTGTCACCGGTGCCAATGGCCATGGAAGTTATTTATTTTCATTAAAAAATGTAATGCAGTACTTTTATTGCAGTGTCGAGCTCCATCAAGAGGATATGATAGCTATCCGTAACCTGCGTATACTCCTACACACGACGCGTTACCCCGTAAGGATCACATATAGTCTTAACGTCCACGAATATTCTTGTAATGACTGTTACAGCTCAAAGCAGTTCATAACTAAGCCTTACGACACGTTTAACCATCTTACAGACCCTCGTGGATGTGTAGAATTGACCTCAACATATGGTGCATTTTTGTCATTTTTTCTACTCTGGGAAATTTTTTGCAAAATTTTCTCTTCGATTTTGTTCTTTTTAAACTATGTTGTACATGGGAAGAATGTAAGACTTTCAGCTTAGTTTCAGTTAATTTCACCAGAAACTTTTATTGCTATAAAGGAATTTATTTGGGTTCAAACCAATGCTAAAATCAGTATGGTGGATCTAATACTTTACCAATGTTGATGGAAAAGATATCAGATATTCCTTATGAAATTACCAATTAATAAACACAGCACTTTGTTCAATTGGTATCTTAGCTTAGAAGCTAATATGGTTTGTTTAATTATATCATTATTTTAGTAAATAACTATTTTTCATGAGATAGATACCGATCAAATATAACAAAGAGTTATGTTGTGAAATCATAAATATTTTTCGCTTCTTTTTAAACCCTATCCCATTCCAATCCTGCGTCTAGTTTCTTTTTTCACTATTTATAATCTGCGTAATTTACGTGAGGACGTAATATATATTTTCTTAATATTGTGTTTATCAGTACTTGTTACATACCATAAGGATCGGAAAAAGGTGCAGATTTTGAAGCATGGCTTGAAAATTCAATACGAGTAAAACGGAAGGAGTTACAGCTAATTTAAGTAGAACATATGATGAAAACAAGTTTTTTATACACTATTTCAGGATGGCAGAGTCTTTTTGATTACTCCTGTAGTGTACATAGCCTTCCTTTGACCTTCTTAAATGCTGCTGCATCAAGATAAGGCTCACTAGAATTAGGTATATAGAGGCAGAAAACAATTTAATTCCCACCGCTCCTTCGGTCATGACTGGCCGATCAAAATCTTCACTACTGACTCTGTCACCGGTGCCAATGGCCATGGAAGTTATTTATTTTCATTAAAAAATGTAATGCAGTACTTTTATTGCAGTGTCAAGCTCCATCAATAGGATATGATAGCTATCCGTAACCCGCGTATACTCCTACACACGACGCGTTACCCCGTAAGGAACATATATAGTCTTAAAGTCCACGAATATTCTTGTAATGACTGTTACAGCTCAAAGCAGTTCTTAAATGCAGCTGCATCACGATAAGGCTCACTAGAATTAGATATAGAGAGGCAGAAAACAATTTAATTCCCACCGCTCCTTCGGTCATGACTGGCCGATCAAAATCTTCACTACTGACTCTGTCACCGGTGCCAATGGCCATGGAAGTTATTTATTTTCATTAAAAAATGTAATGCAGTACTTTTATTGCAGTGTCGAGCTCCATCAAGAGGATATGATAGCTATCCGTAACCTGCGTATACTCCTACACACGACGCGTTACCCCGTAAGGATCACATATAGTCTTAACGTCCACGAATATTCTTGTAATGACTGTTACAGCTCAAAGCAGTTCATAACTAAGCCTTACGACACGTTTAACCATCTTACAGACCCTCGTGGATGTGTAGAATTGACCTCAACATATGGTGCATTTTTGTCATTTTTTCTACTCTGGGAAATTTTTTGCAAAATTTTCTCTTCGATTTTGTTCTTTTTAAACTATGTTGTACATGGGAAGAATGTAAGACTTTCAGCTTAGTTTCAGTTAATTTCACCAGAAACTTTTATTGCTATAAAGGAATTTATTTGGGTTCAAACCAATGCTAAAATCAGTATGGTGGATCTAATACTTTACCAATGTTGATGGAAAAGATATCAGATATTCCTTATGAAATTACCAATTAATAAACACAGCACTTTGTTCAATTGGTATCTTAGCTTAGAAGCTAATATGGTTTGTTTAATTATATCATTATTTTAGTAAATAACTATTTTTCATGAGATAGATACCGATCAAATATAACAAAGAGTTATGTTGTGAAATCATAAATATTTTTCGCTTCTTTTTAAACCCTATCCCATTCCAATCCTGCGTCTAGTTTCTTTTTTCACTATTTATAATCTGCGTAATTTACGTGAGGACGTAATATATATTTTCTTAATATTGTGTTTATCAGTACTTGTTACATACCATAAGGATCGGAAAAAGGTGCAGATTCTGAAGCATGGCTTGAAAATTCAATACGAGTAAAACGGAAGGAGTTACAGCTAATTTAAGTAGAACATATGATGAAAACAAGTTTTTTATACACTATTTCAGGATGGCAGAGTCTTTTTGATTACTCCTGTAGTGTACATAGCCTTCCTTTGACCTTCTTAAATGCTGCTGCATCAAGATAAGGCTCACTAGAATTAGGTATATAGAGGCAGAAAACAATTTAATTCCCACCGCTCCTTCGGTCATGACTGGCCGATCAAAATCTTCACTACTGACTCTGTCACCGGTGCCAATGGCCATGGAAGTTATTTATTTTCATTAAAAAATGTAATGCAGTACTTTTATTGCAGTGTCGAGCTCCATCAAGAGGATATGATAGCTATCCGTAACCCGCGTATACTCCTACACACGACGCGTTACCCCGTAAGGAACACATATAGTCTTAAAGTCCACGAATATTCTCGTAATGACTGTTACAGCTCAAAGCAGTTCTTAAATGCAGCTGCATCACGATAAGGCTCACTAGAATTAGATATAGAGAGGCAGAAAACAATTTAATTCCCACCGCTCCTTCGGTCATGACTGGCCGATCAAAATCTTCACTACTGACTCTGTCACCGGTGCCAATGGCCATGGAAGTTATTTATTTTCATTAAAAAATGTAATGCAGTACTTTTATTGCAGTGTCGAGCTCCATCAAGAGGATATGATAGCTATCCGTAACCTGCGTATACTCCTACACACGACGCGTTACCCCGTAAGGATCACATATAGTCTTAACGTCCACGAATATTCTTGTAATGACTGTTACAGCTCAAAGCAGTTCATAACTAAGCCTTACGACACGTTTAACCATCTTACAGACCCTCGTGGATGTGTAGAATTGACCTCAACATATGGTGCATTTTTGTCATTTTTTCTACTTCTTGAAATTTTTTGCAAAATTTTCTCTTCGATTTTGTTCTTTTTCAACTATGTTGTACATGGGAAGAATGTAAGACTTTCAGCTTAGTTTCAGTTAATTTCACCAGAAACTTTTATTGCTATAAAGGAATTTATTTGGGTTCAAACCAATGCTAAAATCAGTATGGTGGATCTAATACTTTACCAATGTTGATGGAAAAGATATCAGATATTCCTTATGAAATTACCAATTAATAAACACAGCACTTTGTTCAATTGGTATCTTAGCTTAGAAGCTAATATGGTTTGTTTAATTATATCATTATTTTAGTAAATAACTATTTTTCATGAGATAGATACCGATCAAATATAACAAAGAGTTATGTTGTGAAATCATAAATATTTTTCGCTTCTTTTTAAACCCTATCCCATTCCAATCCTGCGTCTAGTTTCTTTTTTCACTATTTATAATCTGCGTAATTTACGTGAGGACGTAATATATATTTTCTTAATATTGTGTTTATCAGTACTTGTTACATACCATAAGGATCGGAAAAAGGTGCAGATTTTGAAGCATGGCTTGAAAATTCAATACGAGTAAAACGGAAGGAGTTACAGCTAATTTAAGTAGAACATATGATGAAAACAAGTTTTTTATACACTATTTCAGGATGGCAGAGTCTTTTTGATTACTCCTGTAGTGTACATAGCCTTCCTTTGACCTTCTTAAATGCTGCTGCATCAAGATAAGGCTCACTAGAATTAGGTATATAGAGGCAGAAAACAATTTAATTCCCACCGCTCCTTCGGTCATGACTGGCCGATCAAAATCTTCACTACTGACTCTGTCACCGGTGCCAATGGCCATGGAAGTTATTTATTTTCATTAAAAAATGTAATGCAGTACTTTTATTGCAGTGTCAAGCTCCATCAATAGGATATGATAGCTATCCGTAACCCGCGTATACTCCTACACACGACGCGTTACCCCATAAGGAACACATATAGTCTTAAAGTCCACGAATATTCTTGTAATGACTGTTACAGCTCAAAGCAGTTCTTAAATGCTGCTGCATCACGATAAGGCTCACTAGAATTAGATATAGAGAGGCAGAAAACAATTTAATTCCCACCGCTCCTTCGGTCATGACTGGCCGATCAAAATCTTCACTACTGACTCTGTCACCGGTGCCAATGGCCATGGAAGTTATTTATTTTCATTAAAAAATGTAATGCAGTACTTTTATTGCAGTGTCGAGCTCCATCAAGAGGATATGATAGCTATCCGTAACCTGCGTATACTCCTACACACGACGCGTTACCCCGTAAGGATCACATATAGTCTTAACGTCCACGAATATTCTTGTAATGACTGTTACAGCTCAAAGCAGTTCATAACTAAGCCTTACGACACGTTTAACCATCTTACAGACCCTCGTGGATGTGTAGAATTGACCTCAACATATGGTGCATTTTTGTCATTTTTTCTACTCTGGGAAATTTTTTGCAAAATTTTCTCTTCGATTTTGTTCTTTTTCAACTATGTTGTACATGGGAAGAATGTAAGACTTTCAGCTTAGTTTCAGTTAATTTCACCAGAAACTTTTATTGCTATAAAGGAATTTATTTGGGTTCAAACCAATGCTAAAATCAGTATGGTGGATCTAATACTTTACCAATGTTGATGGAAAAGATATCAGATATTCCTTATGAAATTACCAATTAATAAACACAGCACTTTGTTCAATTGGTATCTTAGCTTAGAAGCTAATATGGTTTGTTTAATTATATCATTATTTTAGTAAATAACTATTTTTCATGAGATAGATACCGATCAAATATAACAAAGAGTTATGTTGTGAAATCATAAATATTTTTCGCTTCTTTTTAAACCCTATCCCATTCCAATCCTGCGTCTAGTTTCTTTTTTCACTATTTATAATCTGCGTAATTTACGTGAGGACGTAATATATATTTTCTTAATATTGTGTTTATCAGTACTTGTTACATACCATAAGGATCGGAAAAAGGTGCAGATTTTGAAGCATGGCTTGAAAATTCAATACGAGTAAAACGGAAGGAGTTACAGCTAATTTAAGTAGAACATATGATGAAAACAAGTTTTTTATACACTATTTCAGGATGGCAGAGTCTTTTTGATTACTCCTGTAGTGTACATAGCCTTCCTTTGACCTTCTTAAATGCTGCTGCATCAAGATAAGGCTCACTAGAATTAGGTATATAGAGGCAGAAAACAATTTAATTCCCACCGCTCCTTCGGTCATGACTGGCCGATCAAAATCTTCACTACTGACTCTGTCACCGGTGCCAATGGCCATGGAAGTTATTTATTTTCATTAAAAAATGTAATGCAGTACTTTTATTGCAGTGTCAAGCTCCATCAATAGGATATGATAGCTATCCGTAACCCGCGTATACTCCTACACACGACGCGTTACCCCGTAAGGAACATATATAGTCTTAAAGTCCACGAATATTCTTGTAATGACTGTTACAGCTCAAAGCAGTTCTTAAATGCAGCTGCATCACGATAAGGCTCACTAGAATTAGATATAGAGAGGCAGAAAACAATTTAATTCCCACCGCTCCTTCGGTCATGACTGGCCGATCAAAATCTTCACTACTGACTCTGTCACCGGTGCCAATGGCCATGGAAGTTATTTATTTTCATTAAAAAATGTAATGCAGTACTTTTATTGCAGTGTCGAGCTCCATCAAGAGGATATGATAGCTATCCGTAACCTGCGTATACTCCTACACACGACGCGTTACCCCGTAAGGATCACATATAGTCTTAACGTCCACGAATATTCTTGTAATGACTGTTACAGCTCAAAGCAGTTCATAACTAAGCCTTACGACACGTTTAACCATCTTACAGACCCTCGTGGATGTGTAGAATTGACCTCAACATATGGTGCATTTTTGTCATTTTTTCTACTCTGGGAAATTTTTTGCAAAATTTTCTCTTCGATTTTGTTCTTTTTAAACTATGTTGTACATGGGAAGAATGTAAGACTTTCAGCTTAGTTTCAGTTAATTTCACCAGAAACTTTTATTGCTATAAAGGAATTTATTTGGGTTCAAACCAATGCTAAAATCAGTATGGTGGATCTAATACTTTACCAATGTTGATGGAAAAGATATCAGATATTCCTTATGAAATTACCAATTAATAAACACAGCACTTTGTTCAATTGGTATCTTAGCTTAGAAGCTAATATGGTTTGTTTAATTATATCATTATTTTAGTAAATAACTATTTTTCATGAGATAGATACCGATCAAATATAACAAAGAGTTATGTTGTGAAATCATAAATATTTTTCGCTTCTTTTTAAACCCTATCCCATTCCAATCCTGCGTCTAGTTTCTTTTTTCACTATTTATAATCTGCGTAATTTACGTGAGGACGTAATATATATTTTCTTAATATTGTGTTTATCAGTACTTGTTACATACCATAAGGATCGGAAAAAGGTGCAGATTTTGAAGCATGGCTTGAAAATTCAATACGAGTAAAACGGAAGGAGTTACAGCTAATTTAAGTAGAACATATGATGAAAACAAGTTTTTTATACACTATTTCAGGATGGCAGAGTCTTTTTGATTACTCCTGTAGTGTACATAGCCTTCCTTTGACCTTCTTAAATGCTGCTGCATCAAGATAAGGCTCACTAGAATTAGGTATATAGAGGCAGAAAACAATTTAATTCCCACCGCTCCTTCGGTCATGACTGGCCGATCAAAATCTTCACTACTGACTCTGTCACCGGTGCCAATGGCCATGGAAGTTATTTATTTTCATTAAAAAATGTAATGCAGTACTTTTATTGCAGTGTCAAGCTCCATCAATAGGATATGATAGCTATCCGTAACCCGCGTATACTCCTACACACGACGCGTTACCCCGTAAGGAACATATATAGTCTTAAAGTCCACGAATATTCTTGTAATGACTGTTACAGCTCAAAGCAGTTCTTAAATGCAGCTGCATCACGATAAGGCTCACTAGAATTAGATATAGAGAGGCAGAAAACAATTTAATTCCCACCGCTCCTTCGGTCATGACTGGCCGATCAAAATCTTCACTACTGACTCTGTCACCGGTGCCAATGGCCATGGAAGTTATTTATTTTCATTAAAAAATGTAATGCAGTACTTTTATTGCAGTGTCGAGCTCCATCAAGAGGATATGATAGCTATCCGTAACCTGCGTATACTCCTACACACGACGCGTTACCCCGTAAGGATCACATATAGTCTTAACGTCCACGAATATTCTTGTAATGACTGTTACAGCTCAAAGCAGTTCATAACTAAGCCTTACGACACGTTTAACCATCTTACAGACCCTCGTGGATGTGTAGAATTGACCTCAACATATGGTGCATTTTTGTCATTTTTTCTACTCTGGGAAATTTTTTGCAAAATTTTCTCTTCGATTTTGTTCTTTTTAAACTATGTTGTACATGGGAAGAATGTAAGACTTTCAGCTTAGTTTCAGTTAATTTCACCAGAAACTTTTATTGCTATAAAGGAATTTATTTGGGTTCAAACCAATGCTAAAATCAGTATGGTGGATCTAATACTTTACCAATGTTGATGGAAAAGATATCAGATATTCCTTATGAAATTACCAATTAATAAACACAGCACTTTGTTCAATTGGTATCTTAGCTTAGAAGCTAATATGGTTTGTTTAATTATATCATTATTTTAGTAAATAACTATTTTTCATGAGATAGATACCGATCAAATATAACAAAGAGTTATGTTGTGAAATCATAAATATTTTTCGCTTCTTTTTAAACCCTATCCCATTCCAATCCTGCGTCTAGTTTCTTTTTTCACTATTTATAATCTGCGTAATTTACGTGAGGACGTAATATATATTTTCTTAATATTGTGTTTATCAGTACTTGTTACATACCATAAGGATCGGAAAAAGGTGCAGATTTCTGAAGCATGGCTTGAAAATTCAATACGAGTAAAACGGAAGGAGTTACAGCTAATTTAAGTAGAACATATGATGAAAACAAGTTTTTTATACACTATTTCAGGATGGCAGAGTCTTTTTGATTACTCCTGTAGTGTACATAGCCTTCCTTTGACCTTCTTAAATGCTGCTGCATCAAGATAAGGCTCACTAGAATTAGGTATATAGAGGCAGAAAACAATTTAATTCCCACCGCTCCTTCGGTCATGACTGGCCGATCAAAATCTTCACTACTGACTCTGTCACCGGTGCCAATGGCCATGGAAGTTATTTATTTTCATTAAAAAATGTAATGCAGTACTTTTATTGCAGTGTCGAGCTCCATCAAGAGGATATGATAGCTATCCGTAACCTGCGTATACTCCTACACACGACGCGTTACCCCGTAAGGAACATATATAGTCTTAAAGTCCACGAATATTCTCGTAATGACTGTTACAGCTCAAAGCAGTTCTTAAATGCAGCTGCATCACGATAAGGCTCACTAGAATTAGATATAGAGAGGCAGAAAACAATTTAATTCCCACCGCTCCTTCGGTCATGACTGGCCGATCAAAATCTTCACTACTGACTCTGTCACCGGTGCCAATGGCCATGGAAGTTATTTATTTTCATTAAAAAATGTAATGCAGTACTTTTATTGCAGTGTCGAGCTCCATCAAGAGGATATGATAGCTATCCGTAACCTGCGTATACTCCTACACACGACGCGTTACCCCGTAAGGATCACATATAGTCTTAACGTCCACGAATATTCTTGTAATGACTGTTACAGCTCAAAGCAGTTCATAACTAAGCCTTACGACACGTTTAACCATCTTACAGACCCTCGTGGATGTGTAGAATTGACCTCAACATATGGTGCATTTTTGTCATTTTTTCTACTCTGGGAAATTTTTTGCAAAATTTTCTCTTCGATTTTGTTCTTTTTAAACTATGTTGTACATGGGAAGAATGTAAGACTTTCAGCTTAGTTTCAGTTAATTTCACCAGAAACTTTTATTGCTATAAAGGAATTTATTTGGGTTCAAACCAATGCTAAAATCAGTATGGTGGATCTAATACTTTACCAATGTTGATGGAAAAGATATCAGATATTCCTTATGAAATTACCAATTAATAAACACAGCACTTTGTTCAATTGGTATCTTAGCTTAGAAGCTAATATGGTTTGTTTAATTATATCATTATTTTAGTAAATAACTATTTTTCATGAGATAGATACCGATCAAATATAACAAAGAGTTATGTTGTGAAATCATAAATATTTTTCGCTTCTTTTTAAACCCTATCCCATTCCAATCCTGCGTCTAGTTTCTTTTTTCACTATTTATAATCTGCGTAATTTACGTGAGGACGTAATATATATTTTCTTAATATTGTGTTTATCAGTACTTGTTACATACCATAAGGATCGGAAAAAGGTGCAGATTTTGAAGCATGGCTTGAAAATTCAATACGAGTAAAACGGAAGGAGTTACAGCTAATTTAAGTAGAACATATGATGAAAACAAGTTTTTTATACACTATTTCAGGATGGCAGAGTCTTTTTGATTACTCCTGTAGTGTACATAGCCTTCCTTTGACCTTCTTAAATGCTGCTGCATCAAGATAAGGCTCACTAGAATTAGGTATATAGAGGCAGAAAACAATTTAATTCCCACCGCTCCTTCGGTCATGACTGGCCGATCAAAATCTTCACTACTGACTCTGTCACCGGTGCCAATGGCCATGGAAGTTATTTATTTTCATTAAAAAATGTAATGCAGTACTTTTATTGCAGTGTCGAGCTCCATCAAGAGGATATGATAGCTATCCGTAACCCGCGTATACTCCTACACACGACGCGTTACCCCGTAAGGAACATATATAGTCTTAAACGTCCACGAATATTCTCGTAATGACTGTTACAGCTCAAAGCAGTTCTTAAATGCAGCTGCATCACGATAAGGCTCACTAGAATTAGATATAGAGAGGCAGAAAACAATTTAATTCCCACCGCTCCTTCGGTCATGACTGGCCGATCAAAATCTTCACTACTGACTCTGTCACCGGTGCCAATGGCCATGGAAGTTATTTATTTTCATTAAAAAATGTAATGCAGTACTTTTATTGCAGTGTCGAGCTCCATCAAGAGGATATGATAGCTATCCGTAACCTGCGTATACTCCTACACACGACGCGTTACCCCGTAAGGATCACATATAGTCTTAACGTCCACGAATATTCTTGTAATGACTGTTACAGCTCAAAGCAGTTCATAACTAAGCCTTACGACACGTTTAACCATCTTACAGACCCTCGTGGATGTGTAGAATTGACCTCAACATATGGTGCATTTTTGTCATTTTTTCTACTCTGGGAAATTTTTTGCAAAATTTTCTCTTCGATTTTGTTCTTTTTCAACTATGTTGTACATGGGAAGAATGTAAGACTTTCAGCTTAGTTTCAGTTAATTTCACCAGAAACTTTTATTGCTATAAAGGAATTTATTTGGGTTCAAACCAATGCTAAAATCAGTATGGTGGATCTAATACTTTACCAATGTTGATGGAAAAGATATCAGATATTCCTTATGAAATTACCAATTAATAAACACAGCACTTTGTTCAATTGGTATCTTAGCTTAGAAGCTAATATGGTTTGTTTAATTATATCATTATTTTAGTAAATAACTATTTTTCATGAGATAGATACCGATCAAATATAACAAAGAGTTATGTTGTGAAATCATAAATATTTTTCGCTTCTTTTTAAACCCTATCCCATTCCAATCCTGCGTCTAGTTTCTTTTTTCACTATTTATAATCTGCGTAATTTACGTGAGGACGTAATATATATTTTCTTAATATTGTGTTTATCAGTACTTGTTACATACCATAAGGATCGGAAAAAGGTGCAGATTTTGAAGCATGGCTTGAAAATTCAATACGAGTAAAACGGAAGGAGTTACAGCTAATTTAAGTAGAACATATGATGAAAACAAGTTTTTTATACACTATTTCAGGATGGCAGAGTCTTTTTGATTACTCCTGTAGTGTACATAGCCTTCCTTTGACCTTCTTAAATGCTGCTGCATCAAGATAAGGCTCACTAGAATTAGGTATATAGAGGCAGAAAACAATTTAATTCCCACCGCTCCTTCGGTCATGACTGGCCGATCAAAATCTTCACTACTGACTCTGTCACCGGTGCCAATGGCCATGGAAGTTATTTATTTTCATTAAAAAATGTAATGCAGTACTTTTATTGCAGTGTCAAGCTCCATCAATAGGATATGATAGCTATCCGTAACCCGCGTATACTCCTACACACGACGCGTTACCCCGTAAGGAACATATATAGTCTTAAAGTCCACGAATATTCTTGTAATGACTGTTACAGCTCAAAGCAGTTCTTAAATGCAGCTGCATCACGATAAGGCTCACTAGAATTAGATATAGAGAGGCAGAAAACAATTTAATTCCCACCGCTCCTTCGGTCATGACTGGCCGATCAAAATCTTCACTACTGACTCTGTCACCGGTGCCAATGGCCATGGAAGTTATTTATTTTCATTAAAAAATGTAATGCAGTACTTTTATTGCAGTGTCGAGCTCCATCAAGAGGATATGATAGCTATCCGTAACCTGCGTATACTCCTACACACGACGCGTTACCCCGTAAGGATCACATATAGTCTTAACGTCCACGAATATTCTTGTAATGACTGTTACAGCTCAAAGCAGTTCATAACTAAGCCTTACGACACGTTTAACCATCTTACAGACCCTCGTGGATGTGTAGAATTGACCTCAACATATGGTGCATTTTTGTCATTTTTTCTACTTCTTGAAATTTTTTGCAAAATTTTCTCTTCGATTTTGTTCTTTTTCAACTATGTTGTACATGGGAAGAATGTAAGACTTTCAGCTTAGTTTCAGTTAATTTCACCAGAAACTTTTATTGCTATAAAGGAATTTATTTGGGTTCAAACCAATGCTAAAATCAGTATGGTGGATCTAATACTTTACCAATGTTGATGGAAAAGATATCAGATATTCCTTATGAAATTACCAATTAATAAACACAGCACTTTGTTCAATTGGTATCTTAGCTTAGAAGCTAATATGGTTTGTTTAATTATATCATTATTTTAGTAAATAACTATTTTTCATGAGATAGATACCGATCAAATATAACAAAGAGTTATGTTGTGAAATCATAAATATTTTTCGCTTCTTTTTAAACCCTATCCCATTCCAATCCTGCGTCTAGTTTCTTTTTTCACTATTTATAATCTGCGTAATTTACGTGAGGACGTAATATATATTTTCTTAATATTGTGTTTATCAGTACTTGTTACATACCATAAGGATCGGAAAAAGGTGCAGATTTTGAAGCATGGCTTGAAAATTCAATACGAGTAAAACGGAAGGAGTTACAGCTAATTTAAGTAGAACATATGATGAAAACAAGTTTTTTATACACTATTTCAGGATGGCAGAGTCTTTTTGATTACTCCTGTAGTGTACATAGCCTTCCTTTGACCTTCTTAAATGCTGCTGCATCAAGATAAGGCTCACTAGAATTAGGTATATAGAGGCAGAAAACAATTTAATTCCCACCGCTCCTTCGGTCATGACTGGCCGATCAAAATCTTCACTACTGACTCTGTCACCGGTGCCAATGGCCATGGAAGTTATTTATTTTCATTAAAAAATGTAATGCAGTACTTTTATTGCAGTGTCAAGCTCCATCAATAGGATATGATAGCTATCCGTAACCCGCGTATACTCCTACACACGACGCGTTACCCCGTAAGGAACATATATAGTCTTAAAGTCCACGAATATTCTTGTAATGACTGTTACAGCTCAAAGCAGTTCTTAAATGCAGCTGCATCACGATAAGGCTCACTAGAATTAGATATAGAGAGGCAGAAAACAATTTAATTCCCACCGCTCCTTCGGTCATGACTGGCCGATCAAAATCTTCACTACTGACTCTGTCACCGGTGCCAATGGCCATGGAAGTTATTTATTTTCATTAAAAAATGTAATGCAGTACTTTTATTGCAGTGTCGAGCTCCATCAAGAGGATATGATAGCTATCCGTAACCTGCGTATACTCCTACACACGACGCGTTACCCCGTAAGGATCACATATAGTCTTAACGTCCACGAATATTCTTGTAATGACTGTTACAGCTCAAAGCAGTTCATAACTAAGCCTTACGACACGTTTAACCATCTTACAGACCCTCGTGGATGTGTAGAATTGACCTCAACATATGGTGCATTTTTGTCATTTTTTCTACTCTGGGAAATTTTTTGCAAAATTTTCTCTTCGATTTTGTTCTTTTTAAACTATGTTGTACATGGGAAGAATGTAAGACTTTCAGCTTAGTTTCAGTTAATTTCACCAGAAACTTTTATTGCTATAAAGGAATTTATTTGGGTTCAAACCAATGCTAAAATCAGTATGGTGGATCTAATACTTTACCAATGTTGATGGAAAAGATATCAGATATTCCTTATGAAATTACCAATTAATAAACACAGCACTTTGTTCAATTGGTATCTTAGCTTAGAAGCTAATATGGTTTGTTTAATTATATCATTATTTTAGTAAATAACTATTTTTCATGAGATAGATACCGATCAAATATAACAAAGAGTTATGTTGTGAAATCATAAATATTTTTCGCTTCTTTTTAAACCCTATCCCATTCCAATCCTGCGTCTAGTTTCTTTTTTCACTATTTATAATCTGCGTAATTTACGTGAGGACGTAATATATATTTTCTTAATATTGTGTTTATCAGTACTTGTTACATACCATAAGGATCGGAAAAAGGTGCAGATTTTGAAGCATGGCTTGAAAATTCAATACGAGTAAAACGGAAGGAGTTACAGCTAATTTAAGTAGAACATATGATGAAAACAAGTTTTTTATACACTATTTCAGGATGGCAGAGTCTTTTTGATTACTCCTGTAGTGTACATAGCCTTCCTTTGACCTTCTTAAATGCTGCTGCATCAAGATAAGGCTCACTAGAATTAGGTATATAGAGGCAGAAAACAATTTAATTCCCACCGCTCCTTCGGTCATGACTGGCCGATCAAAATCTTCACTACTGACTCTGTCACCGGTGCCAATGGCCATGGAAGTTATTTATTTTCATTAAAAAATGTAATGCAGTACTTTTATTGCAGTGTCAAGCTCCATCAATAGGATATGATAGCTATCCGTAACCCGCGTATACTCCTACACACGACGCGTTACCCCGTAAGGAACATATATAGTCTTAAAGTCCACGAATATTCTTGTAATGACTGTTACAGCTCAAAGCAGTTCTTAAATGCAGCTGCATCACGATAAGGCTCACTAGAATTAGATATAGAGAGGCAGAAAACAATTTAATTCCCACCGCTCCTTCGGTCATGACTGGCCGATCAAAATCTTCACTACTGACTCTGTCACCGGTGCCAATGGCCATGGAAGTTATTTATTTTCATTAAAAAATGTAATGCAGTACTTTTATTGCAGTGTCGAGCTCCATCAAGAGGATATGATAGCTATCCGTAACCTGCGTATACTCCTACACACGACGCGTTACCCCGTAAGGATCACATATAGTCTTAACGTCCACGAATATTCTTGTAATGACTGTTACAGCTCAAAGCAGTTCATAACTAAGCCTTACGACACGTTTAACCATCTTACAGACCCTCGTGGATGTGTAGAATTGACCTCAACATATGGTGCATTTTTGTCATTTTTTCTACTCTGGAAATTTTTTGCAAAATTTTCTCTTCGATTTTGTTCTTTTTCAACTATGTTGTACATGGGAAGAATGTAAGACTTTCAGCTTAGTTTCAGTTAATTTCACCAGAAACTTTTATTGCTATAAAGGAATTTATTTGGGTTCAAACCAATGCTAAAATCAGTATGGTGGATCTAATACTTTACCAATGTTGATGGAAAAGATATCAGATATTCCTTATGAAATTACCAATTAATAAACACAGCACTTTGTTCAATTGGTATCTTAGCTTAGAAGCTAATATGGTTTGTTTAATTATATCATTATTTTAGTAAATAACTATTTTTCATGAGATAGATACCGATCAAATATAACAAAGAGTTATGTTGTGAAATCATAAATATTTTTCGCTTCTTTTTAAACCCTATCCCATTCCAATCCTGCGTCTAGTTTCTTTTTTCACTATTTATAATCTGCGTAATTTACGTGAGGACGTAATATATATTTTCTTAATATTGTGTTTATCAGTACTTGTTACATACCATAAGGATCGGAAAAAGGTGCAGATTCTGAAGCATGGCTTGAAAATTCAATACGAGTAAAACGGAAGGAGTTACAGCTAATTTAAGTAGAACATATGATGAAAACAAGTTTTTTATACACTATTTCAGGATGGCAGAGTCTTTTTGATTACTCCTGTAGTGTACATAGCCTTCCTTTGACCTTCTTAAATGCTGCTGCATCAAGATAAGGCTCACTAGAATTAGGTATATAGAGGCAGAAAACAATTTAATTCCCACCGCTCCTTCGGTCATGACTGGCCGATCAAAATCTTCACTACTGACTCTGTCACCGGTGCCAATGGCCATGGAAGTTATTTATTTTCATTAAAAAATGTAATGCAGTACTTTTATTGCAGTGTCAAGCTCCATCAATAGGATATGATAGCTATCCGTAACCCGCGTATACTCCTACACACGACGCGTTACCCCGTAAGGAACATATATAGTCTTAAAGTCCACGAATATTCTTGTAATGACTGTTACAGCTCAAAGCAGTTCTTAAATGCAGCTGCATCACGATAAGGCTCACTAGAATTAGATATAGAGAGGCAGAAAACAATTTAATTCCCACCGCTCCTTCGGTCATGACTGGCCGATCAAAATCTTCACTACTGACTCTGTCACCGGTGCCAATGGCCATGGAAGTTATTTATTTTCATTAAAAAATGTAATGCAGTACTTTTATTGCAGTGTCGAGCTCCATCAAGAGGATATGATAGCTATCCGTAACCTGCGTATACTCCTACACACGACGCGTTACCCCGTAAGGATCACATATAGTCTTAACGTCCACGAATATTCTTGTAATGACTGTTACAGCTCAAAGCAGTTCATAACTAAGCCTTACGACACGTTTAACCATCTTACAGACCCTCGTGGATGTGTAGAATTGACCTCAACATATGGTGCATTTTTGTCATTTTTTCTACTCTGGGAAATTTTTTGCAAAATTTTCTCTTCGATTTTGTTCTTTTTCAACTATGTTGTACATGGGAAGAATGTAAGACTTTCAGCTTAGTTTCAGTTAATTTCACCAGAAACTTTTATTGCTATAAAGGAATTTATTTGGGTTCAAACCAATGCTAAAATCAGTATGGTGGATCTAATACTTTACCAATGTTGATGGAAAAGATATCAGATATTCCTTATGAAATTACCAATTAATAAACACAGCACTTTGTTCAATTGGTATCTTAGCTTAGAAGCTAATATGGTTTGTTTAATTATATCATTATTTTAGTAAATAACTATTTTTCATGAGATAGATACCGATCAAATATAACAAAGAGTTATGTTGTGAAATCATAAATATTTTTCGCTTCTTTTTAAACCCTATCCCATTCCAATCCTGCGTCTAGTTTCTTTTTTCACTATTTATAATCTGCGTAATTTACGTGAGGACGTAATATATATTTTCTTAATATTGTGTTTATCAGTACTTGTTACATACCATAAGGATCGGAAAAAGGTGCAGATTTTGAAGCATGGCTTGAAAATTCAATACGAGTAAAACGGAAGGAGTTACAGCTAATTTAAGTAGAACATATGATGAAAACAAGTTTTTTATACACTATTTCAGGATGGCAGAGTCTTTTTGATTACTCCTGTAGTGTACATAGCCTTCCTTTGACCTTCTTAAATGCTGCTGCATCAAGATAAGGCTCACTAGAATTAGGTATATAGAGGCAGAAAACAATTTAATTCCCACCGCTCCTTCGGTCATGACTGGCCGATCAAAATCTTCACTACTGACTCTGTCACCGGTGCCAATGGCCATGGAAGTTATTTATTTTCATTAAAAAATGTAATGCAGTACTTTTATTGCAGTGTCGAGCTCCATCAAGAGGATATGATAGCTATCCGTAACCCTGCGTATACTCCTACACACGACGCGTTACCCCGTAAGGATCACATATAGTCTTAACGTCCACGAATATTCTCGTAATGACTGTTACAGCTCAAAGCAGTTCTTAAATGCAGCTGCATCACGATAAGGCTCACTAGAATTAGATATAGAGAGGCAGAAAACAATTTAATTCCCACCGCTCCT
This sequence comes from Metacarcinus magister, assembly GCA_029783475.1. Lineage (NCBI taxonomy): Eukaryota > Metazoa > Arthropoda > Malacostraca > Decapoda > Cancridae > Metacarcinus > Metacarcinus magister. The sequence continues at coordinate 5,621,601 of JAPQNM010000036.1, forward strand.
TCGGTCATGACTGGCCGATCAAAATCTTCACTACTGACTCTGTCACCGGTGCCAATGGCCATGGAAGTTATTTATTTTCATTAAAAAATGTAATGCAGTACTTTTATTGCAGTGTCGAGCTCCATCAAGAGGATATGATAGCTATCCGTAACCTGCGTATACTCCTACACACGACGCGTTACCCCGTAAGGATCACATATAGTCTTAACGTCCACGAATATTCTTGTAATGACTGTTACAGCTCAAAGCAGTTCATAACTAAGCCTTACGACACGTTTAACCATCTTACAGACCCTCGTGGATGTGTAGAATTGACCTCAACATATGGTGCATTTTTGTCATTTTTTCTACTCTGGGAAATTTTTTGCAAAATTTTCTCTTCGATTTTGTTCTTTTTCAACTATGTTGTACATGGGAAGAATGTAAGACTTTCAGCTTAGTTTCAGTTAATTTCACCAGAAACTTTTATTGCTATAAAGGAATTTATTTGGGTTCAAACCAATGCTAAAATCAGTATGGTGGATCTAATACTTTACCAATGTTGATGGAAAAGATATCAGATATTCCTTATGAAATTACCAATTAATAAACACAGCACTTTGTTCAATTGGTATCTTAGCTTAGAAGCTAATATGGTTTGTTTAATTATATCATTATTTTAGTAAATAACTATTTTTCATGAGATAGATACCGATCAAATATAACAAAGAGTTATGTTGTGAAATCATAAATATTTTTCGCTTCTTTTTAAACCCTATCCCATTCCAATCCTGCGTCTAGTTTCTTTTTTCACTATTTATAATCTGCGTAATTTACGTGAGGACGTAATATATATTTTCTTAATATTGTGTTTATCAGTACTTGTTACATACCATAAGGATCGGAAAAAGGTGCAGATTTTGAAGCATGGCTTGAAAATTCAATACGAGTAAAACGGAAGGAGTTACAGCTAATTTAAGTAGAACATATGATGAAAACAAGTTTTTTATACACTATTTCAGGATGGCAGAGTCTTTTTGATTACTCCTGTAGTGTACATAGCCTTCCTTTGACCTTCTTAAATGCTGCTGCATCAAGATAAGGCTCACTAGAATTAGGTATATAGAGGCAGAAAACAATTTAATTCCCACCGCTCCTTCGGTCATGACTGGCCGATCAAAATCTTCACTACTGACTCTGTCACCGGTGCCAATGGCCATGGAAGTTATTTATTTTCATTAAAAAATGTAATGCAGTACTTTTATTGCAGTGTCAAGCTCCATCAATAGGATATGATAGCTATCCGTAACCCGCGTATACTCCTACACACGACGCGTTACCCCGTAAGGAACATATATAGTCTTAAAGTCCACGAATATTCTTGTAATGACTGTTACAGCTCAAAGCAGTTCTTAAATGCAGCTGCATCACGATAAGGCTCACTAGAATTAGATATAGAGAGGCAGAAAACAATTTAATTCCCACCGCTCCTTCGGTCATGACTGGCCGATCAAAATCTTCACTACTGACTCTGTCACCGGTGCCAATGGCCATGGAAGTTATTTATTTTCATTAAAAAATGTAATGCAGTACTTTTATTGCAGTGTCGAGCTCCATCAAGAGGATATGATAGCTATCCGTAACCTGCGTATACTCCTACACACGACGCGTTACCCCGTAAGGATCACATATAGTCTTAACGTCCACGAATATTCTTGTAATGACTGTTACAGCTCAAAGCAGTTCATAACTAAGCCTTACGACACGTTTAACCATCTTACAGACCCTCGTGGATGTGTAGAATTGACCTCAACATATGGTGCATTTTTGTCATTTTTTCTACTCTGGGAAATTTTTTGCAAAATTTTCTCTTCGATTTTGTTCTTTTTCAACTATGTTGTACATGGGAAGAATGTAAGACTTTCAGCTTAGTTTCAGTTAATTTCACCAGAAACTTTTATTGCTATAAAGGAATTTATTTGGGTTCAAACCAATGCTAAAATCAGTATGGTGGATCTAATACTTTACCAATGTTGATGGAAAAGATATCAGATATTCCTTATGAAATTACCAATTAATAAACACAGCACTTTGTTCAATTGGTATCTTAGCTTAGAAGCTAATATGGTTTGTTTAATTATATCATTATTTTAGTAAATAACTATTTTTCATGAGATAGATACCGATCAAATATAACAAAGAGTTATGTTGTGAAATCATAAATATTTTTCGCTTCTTTTTAAACCCTATCCCATTCCAATCCTGCGTCTAGTTTCTTTTTTCACTATTTATAATCTGCGTAATTTACGTGAGGACGTAATATATATTTTCTTAATATTGTGTTTATCAGTACTTGTTACATACCATAAGGATCGGAAAAAGGTGCAGATTTTGAAGCATGGCTTGAAAATTCAATACGAGTAAAACGGAAGGAGTTACAGCTAATTTAAGTAGAACATATGATGAAAACAAGTTTTTTATACACTATTTCAGGATGGCAGAGTCTTTTTGATTACTCCTGTAGTGTACATAGCCTTCCTTTGACCTTCTTAAATGCTGCTGCATCAAGATAAGGCTCACTAGAATTAGGTATATAGAGGCAGAAAACAATTTAATTCCCACCGCTCCTTCGGTCATGACTGGCCGATCAAAATCTTCACTACTGACTCTGTCACCGGTGCCAATGGCCATGGAAGTTATTTATTTTCATTAAAAAATGTAATGCAGTACTTTTATTGCAGTGTCAAGCTCCATCAATAGGATATGATAGCTATCCGTAACCCGCGTATACTCCTACACACGACGCGTTACCCCGTAAGGAACATATATAGTCTTAAAGTCCACGAATATTCTTGTAATGACTGTTACAGCTCAAAGCAGTTCTTAAATGCAGCTGCATCACGATAAGGCTCACTAGAATTAGATATAGAGAGGCAGAAAACAATTTAATTCCCACCGCTCCTTCGGTCATGACTGGCCGATCAAAATCTTCACTACTGACTCTGTCACCGGTGCCAATGGCCATGGAAGTTATTTATTTTCATTAAAAAATGTAATGCAGTACTTTTATTGCAGTGTCGAGCTCCATCAAGAGGATATGATAGCTATCCGTAACCTGCGTATACTCCTACACACGACGCGTTACCCCGTAAGGATCACATATAGTCTTAACGTCCACGAATATTCTTGTAATGACTGTTACAGCTCAAAGCAGTTCATAACTAAGCCTTACGACACGTTTAACCATCTTACAGACCCTCGTGGATGTGTAGAATTGACCTCAACATATGGTGCATTTTTGTCATTTTTTCTACTCTGGGAAATTTTTTGCAAAATTTTCTCTTCGATTTTGTTCTTTTTAAACTATGTTGTACATGGGAAGAATGTAAGACTTTCAGCTTAGTTTCAGTTAATTTCACCAGAAACTTTTATTGCTATAAAGGAATTTATTTGGGTTCAAACCAATGCTAAAATCAGTATGGTGGATCTAATACTTTACCAATGTTGATGGAAAAGATATCAGATATTCCTTATGAAATTACCAATTAATAAACACAGCACTTTGTTCAATTGGTATCTTAGCTTAGAAGCTAATATGGTTTGTTTAATTATATCATTATTTTAGTAAATAACTATTTTTCATGAGATAGATACCGATCAAATATAACAAAGAGTTATGTTGTGAAATCATAAATATTTTTCGCTTCTTTTTAAACCCTATCCCATTCCAATCCTGCGTCTAGTTTCTTTTTTCACTATTTATAATCTGCGTAATTTACGTGAGGACGTAATATATATTTTCTTAATATTGTGTTTATCAGTACTTGTTACATACCATAAGGATCGGAAAAAGGTGCAGATTCTGAAGCATGGCTTGAAAATTCAATACGAGTAAAACGGAAGGAGTTACAGCTAATTTAAGTAGAACATATGATGAAAACAAGTTTTTTATACACTATTTCAGGATGGCAGAGTCTTTTTGATTACTCCTGTAGTGTACATAGCCTTCCTTTGACCTTCTTAAATGCTGCTGCATCAAGATAAGGCTCACTAGAATTAGGTATATAGAGGCAGAAAACAATTTAATTCCCACCGCTCCTTCGGTCATGACTGGCCGATCAAAATCTTCACTACTGACTCTGTCACCGGTGCCAATGGCCATGGAAGTTATTTATTTTCATTAAAAAATGTAATGCAGTACTTTTATTGCAGTGTCGAGCTCCATCAAGAGGATATGATAGCTATCCGTAACCTGCGTATACTCCTACACACGACGCGTTACCCCGTAAGGATCACATATAGTCTTAAACGTCCACGAATATTCTCGTAATGACTGTTACAGCTCAAAGCAGTTCTTAAATGCAGCTGCATCACGATAAGGCTCACTAGAATTAGATATAGAGAGGCAGAAAACAATTTAATTCCCACCGCTCCTTCGGTCATGACTGGCCGATCAAAATCTTCACTACTGACTCTGTCACCGGTGCCAATGGCCATGGAAGTTATTTATTTTCATTAAAAAATGTAATGCAGTACTTTTATTGCAGTGTCGAGCTCCATCAAGAGGATATGATAGCTATCCGTAACCTGCGTATACTCCTACACACGACGCGTTACCCCGTAAGGATCACATATAGTCTTAACGTCCACGAATATTCTTGTAATGACTGTTACAGCTCAAAGCAGTTCATAACTAAGCCTTACGACACGTTTAACCATCTTACAGACCCTCGTGGATGTGTAGAATTGACCTCAACATATGGTGCATTTTTGTCATTTTTTCTACTCTGGAAATTTTTTGCAAAATTTTCTCTTCGATTTTGTTCTTTTTCAAACTATGTTGTACATGGGAAGAATGTAAGACTTTCAGCTTAGTTTCAGTTAATTTCACCAGAAACTTTTATTGCTATAAAGGAATTTATTTGGGTTCAAACCAATGCTAAAATCAGTATGGTGGATCTAATACTTTACCAATGTTGATGGAAAAGATATCAGATATTCCTTATGAAATTACCAATTAATAAACACAGCACTTTGTTCAATTGGTATCTTAGCTTAGAAGCTAATATGGTTTGTTTAATTATATCATTATTTTAGTAAATAACTATTTTTCATGAGATAGATACCGATCAAATATAACAAAGAGTTATGTTGTGAAATCATAAATATTTTTCGCTTCTTTTTAAACCCTATCCCATTCCAATCCTGCGTCTAGTTTCTTTTTTCACTATTTATAATCTGCGTAATTTACGTGAGGACGTAATATATATTTTCTTAATATTGTGTTTATCAGTACTTGTTACATACCATAAGGATCGGAAAAAGGTGCAGATTTTGAAGCATGGCTTGAAAATTCAATACGAGTAAAACGGAAGGAGTTACAGCTAATTTAAGTAGAACATATGATGAAAACAAGTTTTTTATACACTATTTCAGGATGGCAGAGTCTTTTTGATTACTCCTGTAGTGTACATAGCCTTCCTTTGACCTTCTTAAATGCTGCTGCATCAAGATAAGGCTCACTAGAATTAGGTATATAGAGGCAGAAAACAATTTAATTCCCACCGCTCCTTCGGTCATGACTGGCCGATCAAAATCTTCACTACTGACTCTGTCACCGGTGCCAATGGCCATGGAAGTTATTTATTTTCATTAAAAAATGTAATGCAGTACTTTTATTGCAGTGTCAAGCTCCATCAATAGGATATGATAGCTATCCGTAACCCGCGTATACTCCTACACACGACGCGTTACCCCGTAAGGAACATATATAGTCTTAAAGTCCACGAATATTCTTGTAATGACTGTTACAGCTCAAAGCAGTTCTTAAATGCAGCTGCATCACGATAAGGCTCACTAGAATTAGATATAGAGAGGCAGAAAACAATTTAATTCCCACCGCTCCTTCGGTCATGACTGGCCGATCAAAATCTTCACTACTGACTCTGTCACCGGTGCCAATGGCCATGGAAGTTATTTATTTTCATTAAAAAATGTAATGCAGTACTTTTATTGCAGTGTCGAGCTCCATCAAGAGGATATGATAGCTATCCGTAACCTGCGTATACTCCTACACACGACGCGTTACCCCGTAAGGATCACATATAGTCTTAACGTCCACGAATATTCTTGTAATGACTGTTACAGCTCAAAGCAGTTCATAACTAAGCCTTACGACACGTTTAACCATCTTACAGACCCTCGTGGATGTGTAGAATTGACCTCAACATATGGTGCATTTTTGTCATTTTTTCTACTCTGGGAAATTTTTTGCAAAATTTTCTCTTCGATTTTGTTCTTTTTAAACTATGTTGTACATGGGAAGAATGTAAGACTTTCAGCTTAGTTTCAGTTAATTTCACCAGAAACTTTTATTGCTATAAAGGAATTTATTTGGGTTCAAAACCAATGCTAAAATCAGTATGGTGGATCTAATACTTTACCAATGTTGATGGAAAAGATATCAGATATTCCTTATGAAATTACCAATTAATAAACACAGCACTTTGTTCAATTGGTATCTTAGCTTAGAAGCTAATATGGTTTGTTTAATTATATCATTATTTTAGTAAATAACTATTTTTCATGAGATAGATACCGATCAAATATAACAAAGAGTTATGTTGTGAAATCATAAATATTTTTCGCTTCTTTTTAAACCCTATCCCATTCCAATCCTGCGTCTAGTTTCTTTTTTCACTATTTATAATCTGCGTAATTTACGTGAGGACGTAATATATATTTTCTTAATATTGTGTTTATCAGTACTTGTTACATACCATAAGGATCGGAAAAAGGTGCAGATTCTGAAGCATGGCTTGAAAATTCAATACGAGTAAAACGGAAGGAGTTACAGCTAATTTAAGTAGAACATATGATGAAAACAAGTTTTTTATACACTATTTCAGGATGGCAGAGTCTTTTTGATTACTCCTGTAGTGTACATAGCCTTCCTTTGACCTTCTTAAATGCTGCTGCATCAAGATAAGGCTCACTAGAATTAGGTATATAGAGGCAGAAAACAATTTAATTCCCACCGCTCCTTCGGTCATGACTGGCCGATCAAAATCTTCACTACTGACTCTGTCACCGGTGCCAATGGCCATGGAAGTTATTTATTTTCATTAAAAAATGTAATGCAGTACTTTTATTGCAGTGTCAAGCTCCATCAATAGGATATGATAGCTATCCGTAACCCGCGTATACTCCTACACACGACGCGTTACCCCGTAAGGAACATATATAGTCTTAAAGTCCACGAATATTCTTGTAATGACTGTTACAGCTCAAAGCAGTTCTTAAATGCAGCTGCATCACGATAAGGCTCACTAGAATTAGATATAGAGAGGCAGAAAACAATTTAATTCCCACCGCTCCTTCGGTCATGACTGGCCGATCAAAATCTTCACTACTGACTCTGTCACCGGTGCCAATGGCCATGGAAGTTATTTATTTTCATTAAAAAATGTAATGCAGTACTTTTATTGCAGTGTCGAGCTCCATCAAGAGGATATGATAGCTATCCGTAACCTGCGTATACTCCTACACACGACGCGTTACCCCGTAAGGATCACATATAGTCTTAACGTCCACGAATATTCTTGTAATGACTGTTACAGCTCAAAGCAGTTCATAACTAAGCCTTACGACACGTTTAACCATCTTACAGACCCTCGTGGATGTGTAGAATTGACCTCAACATATGGTGCATTTTTGTCATTTTTTCTACTCTGGGAAATTTTTTGCAAAATTTTCTCTTCGATTTTGTTCTTTTTCAACTATGTTGTACATGGGAAGAATGTAAGACTTTCAGCTTAGTTTCAGTTAATTTCACCAGAAACTTTTATTGCTATAAAGGAATTTATTTGGGTTCAAACCAATGCTAAAATCAGTATGGTGGATCTAATACTTTACCAATGTTGATGGAAAAGATATCAGATATTCCTTATGAAATTACCAATTAATAAACACAGCACTTTGTTCAATTGGTATCTTAGCTTAGAAGCTAATATGGTTTGTTTAATTATATCATTATTTTAGTAAATAACTATTTTTCATGAGATAGATACCGATCAAATATAACAAAGAGTTATGTTGTGAAATCATAAATATTTTTCGCTTCTTTTTAAACCCTATCCCATTCCAATCCTGCGTCTAGTTTCTTTTTTCACTATTTATAATCTGCGTAATTTACGTGAGGACGTAATATATATTTTCTTAATATTGTGTTTATCAGTACTTGTTACATACCATAAGGATCGGAAAAAGGTGCAGATTTTGAAGCATGGCTTGAAAATTCAATACGAGTAAAACGGAAGGAGTTACAGCTAATTTAAGTAGAACATATGATGAAAACAAGTTTTTTATACACTATTTCAGGATGGCAGAGTCTTTTTGATTACTCCTGTAGTGTACATAGCCTTCCTTTGACCTTCTTAAATGCTGCTGCATCAAGATAAGGCTCACTAGAATTAGGTATATAGAGGCAGAAAACAATTTAATTCCCACCGCTCCTTCGGTCATGACTGGCCGATCAAAATCTTCACTACTGACTCTGTCACCGGTGCCAATGGCCATGGAAGTTATTTATTTTCATTAAAAAATGTAATGCAGTACTTTTATTGCAGTGTCAAGCTCCATCAATAGGATATGATAGCTATCCGTAACCCGCGTATACTCCTACACACGACGCGTTACCCCGTAAGGAACATATAGTCTTAAAGTCCACGAATATTCTGTAATGACTGTTACAGCTCAAAGCAGTTCTTAAATGCAGCTGCATCACGATAAGGCTCACTAGAATTAGATATAGAGAGGCAGAAAACAATTTAATTCCCACCGCTCCTTCGGTCATGACTGGCCGATCAAAATCTTCACTACTGACTCTGTCACCGGTGCCAATGGCCATGGAAGTTATTTATTTTCATTAAAAAATGTAATGCAGTACTTTTATTGCAGTGTCGAGCTCCATCAAGAGGATATGATAGCTATCCGTAACCTGCGTATACTCCTACACACGACGCGTTACCCCGTAAGGATCACATATAGTCTTAAAGTCCACGAATATTCTTGTAATGACTGTTACAGCTCAAAGCAGTTCATAACTAAGCCTTACGACACGTTTAACCATCTTACAGACCCTCGTGGATGTGTAGAATTGACCTCAACATATGGTGCATTTTTGTCATTTTTTCTACTCTGGGAAATTTTTTGCAAAATTTTCTCTTCGATTTTGTTCTTTTTCAAACTATGTTGTACATGGGAAGAATGTAAGACTTTCAGCTTAGTTTCAGTTAATTTCACCAGAAACTTTTATTGCTATAAAGGAATTTATTTGGGTTCAAACCAATGCTAAAATCAGTATGGTGGATCTAATACTTTACCAATGTTGATGGAAAAGATATCAGATATTCCTTATGAAATTACCAATTAATAAACACAGCACTTTGTTCAATTGGTATCTTAGCTTAGAAGCTAATATGGTTTGTTTAATGATATCATTATTTTAGTAAATAACTATTTTTCATGAGATAGATACCGATCAAATATAACAAAGAGTTATGTTGTGAAATCATAAATATTTTTCGCTTCTTTTTAAACCCTATCCCATTCCAATCCTGCGTCTAGTTTCTTTTTTCATATTTATAATCTACGTAATTTACGTGAGGACGTAATATATATTTTCTTAATATTGTGTTTATCAGTACTTGTTACATACCATAAGGATCGGAAAAAGGTGCAGATTTTGAAGCATGGCTTGAAAATTCAATACGAGTAAAACGGAAGGAGTTACAGCTAATTTAAGTAGAACATATGATGAAAACAAGTTTTTTATACACTATTTCAGGATGGCAGAGTCTTTTTGATTACTCCTGTAGTGTACATAGCCTTCCTTTGACCTTCTTAAATGCTGCTGCATCAAGATAAGGCTCACTAGAATTAGGTATATAGAGGCAGAAAACAATTTAATTCCCACCGCTCCTTCGGTCATGACTGGCCGATCAAAATCTTCACTACTGACTCTGTCACCGGTGCCAATGGCCATGGAAGTTATTTATTTTCATTAAAAAATGTAATGCAGTACTTTTATTGCAGTGTCAAGCTCCATCAATAGGATATGATAGCTATCCGTAACCTGCGTATACTCCTACACACGACGCGTTACCCCGTAAGGATCACATATAGTCTTAAAGTCCACGAATATTCTTGTAATGACTGTTACAGCTCAAAGCAGTTCATAACTAAGCCTTACCACACGTTTAACCATCTTACAGACCCTCGTGGAGGTGTAGAATTGATCTCAATAGAGAGTGTAATTTTGTCATTTTTTCTCCTCAGGGAATTTTTTTGTTTTTTTTTCTCTTTGATTTTGTTCTTTTTAAACTATGTTGTACATAGGAATAATGTAAGACTTTCAGCTTAGTTTCAGTTAATTTCACCAGCAAGTTTTATTTCTATAAATTAATTTATTTGGGTCAAAACAGATTATATAATCCTTATGGTGGATCTAATACTTTACCAATGTTGATGGAAAAGATATCAGATATTCCTTATGAAATTACACACTAATAAACAAAGCACTTTCTTCAATTGGTATCTTAGCTTAGCAGCTAATATTTTTCGTTTAATGGTATCCTTATTTTAGTAAATAACTATTTTTTCATGAGATAGATACCCATCCAATATAACAAAGATTTATGTTAAAAAATCAAAAAATATTTTTCTCCTCTTTTGATACCCTATTCCATTCCAATCCTTCGTCTAGTTTCTTTTTTCCTTATTTCTAATGTACGTCATTTACGTAAGGACGTAATATTTTTTTTCTTACTATTGTGTTTATTAGTACTTGTTACATACCATAAGGATCAGAAAAATGTGCAGAGTACGAATCCGTGATTAAAAATTGAATACGAGTTAAACTCACGGAGTTACAGATAGTTTAAATCGGAAATGTGATGAAAACCAGTTTTTATACACTATTTCAGGATGGCAGAGTCTGTTATTACAATAATTTAACGCTATAAAATATTTCTTCGTAACATCTTATTCAACAGATTTCACTTTATGAGAGAGAGAGAGAGAGAGAGAGAGAGAGAGAGAGAGAGAGAGAGAGAGAGAGAGAGAGAGAGAGAGAGAGAGAGAGAGAGAGAGAGAGAGAGAGAGAGAGAGAGAGAGAGAGAGAGAGAGAGAGAGAGAGAGAGAGAATTACCAGTCTCTTTTCTCTCATTAATCCTAAAGTATATTATTAAGAGTAAATTCAAGGATGTTTTGGGGTTTAAATTCTCGTTCAACCTTTAATATATAACAAAACATACTCATAAAACTTTTGATAATAATTTGAGGGCGAAGGAAAAATAAATAGAATAGAATCTCATAGAACTGGGGCATTTCTCTCTCCCTCTCTCTCTATCTCTCACACACACACACACACACACACACACACACACACACACACACACACACACACACACACACACACACACGCCACAAAATCGGCCCCACACACACACTCCATTATCAAGGCCTCTTCTCCTCGTGTCTAATCTGTATTGTTGAATCGAAACTCTCTATCGTCAACTACTAGTAATTATGGTCTGAGTTACCGCACTGTTCTTCACCTCCTCGGGTTCAGTCATTACTAAGTGAGACCAATTTCACATGACCAATATTAAGGGTTTCATAAGACTTAAATTGAGGTGGTTGTAAATCGGGGTAGTAAGTTAAAGTCACCTGTCGATTTACAGCTCAGTTCATTTTCTTTACCTCCTCCTCCTCCTCCTCCTCCTCCTCTTCCTCCTCCTCCTCCTCCTTGTTTTGTTCTTTCTTTCTTTCTCTGGGATTATAATTTCGCTCTTCTAAAACCTTTTGCCTATCCTCTCTCTCTCTCTCTCTCTCTCTCACTATGATTTTACTCCTTTCATTATCTCTTAACACCTCTTGCCCTAACATTCTCTCTCCCCCCCTCCCCCCTCTCCCCCCCCCCTCTCTCTCTCTCTCTCTCTCTCTCAAGTTATTCTCCCGTTTATAAGAGGGAACACAGCGCAAGTAAAATATCTCCACTGCTCGCCTCAGTTACGCGTTGCAAGTAAAGATGCTGAAGATAAGACCCGCAGGGAAGTTTAAAAGGCAGGCAGAGAATGCAGAGGTGTAAATAACGAAAGTAAGTAGAGAGAGAGAGAGAGAGAGAGAGAGAGAGAGAGAGAGAGAGAGAGAGAGAGAGAGAGAGAGAGAGAGAGAGAGAGAGAGAGAGGTGGGTAGGTGGGTAGGTAGGTAGGTAGGTAGGTAGAGAATTTATATCTTTTATGTACGATTATAACTTTTTAAACACCACTCCGGGAATCTCCTTCTGTTGTGTAAATTGACGACTGTTATTTATGCGACTAAACTTTTCTTTCAACTTTACGATCCAGCAAGAACCTTAACCCCCCCTAAACCCCCTCCCTCAATACCCCTTTCTCTCCCTTGCGATTGTATTTACGTGCCTGTCAAATGTAAATAATTGTAATCTATAATATTTTTTCTCTCTTCTGTCCTCGTAACTTACAATCACCTGGAAGATGACGCACTGCTGATTAGCCAGTTTGAGATTGAATAATTAACCATTTAAGGGGATAATTTGCATATAGATTACCATATTACTACTTCCTTGGCCAAGTGAGACGGAGAGAAAGGGGGGAGGGGGGTAGGGGGAAGGGGAGGGTTTTACCTGTTGAAGGGGTTAACATTAGCCCATAAATAGGATTGATATGATAGCCACAGGTAGTCAGACTTGTTTAGAAGCCTTGCTCACCTTTCAGTATAATTAGACTTCAGCTACCTGAGTTTTGACAATGATTACAGGTGTTTCAGGAAGCGTCTTGCATACCCTCTTAATCTTCTCTTTTATTTAAACATTAATTTATTTTATTTTTATTTTATCGCTGTGTATAAATGTAAATGTATATACGTCTTAATTTATAGATTATGTGTTAAGGATTATTTGGTT
>JAPQNM010000036.1:5654564-5662064 GCA_029783475.1 Metacarcinus magister
GTATATTTAGACAGACAAAATCGCCCTCCAACACACGCTTGAGGAAATCTGTCTAAATAGGAAACATAACCTAACGAGGGTTGCAATTTTAGGTCAGCTGTCAACGCCCCGAGAGAGAGAGAGAGAGAGAGAGAGAGAGAGAGAGAGAGAGAGAGAGAGAGAGAGAGAGAGGGAGTCTAACCTAAGGATATATATACATGATTAAGTGCTTGTATCTGTCTGCCAGCTCTCCTCTCTCTCTCTCTCTCTCTCTCTCTCTCTCTCTCTCTCTCTCTCTCTCTCTCTCTCTCTCTCTCTCTCTCTCTCTCTCTCATACGTTGCTACGGGCCACTCAATAAGCATAACCTACTTCACAAGCCACCAACTGAGCATATTTTCTCCATTTGTTTACATTGGAGTGAGGGCGTGAGCATAATGAATTTAGATGACATTCACAGCGAAATTATGAAGCATTAGACGCTAAGATCACTGCCAGTGCTAAGTGCCGCCGGACAAGAGTGCCAGAATCTAACCCTTGAATGCTACGCCTGTCTAGAGAGCCACTTGACACCTCCGATTCAAGAGAGGAACGTAACTTACAATGTCTTATCTTAGGATGTAACTTACGCTCTGCCTATATTAAACAGTGTAAGTGTTGGGTGAGATTGGTTCAAGTGTGGAGTTATTTATTAATGTGAGGTTTAGAAGTTGACGTTGAAGTATTAATAAGATGATAGTGATAGTTGTTAATTGTTTAGTGTGTGTGGGTGTGGTGTGTGTGTGTGTGTGTGTGTGTGTGTGTGTGTGTGGTGTGTGTGTGTGTGTGTGGTGTGTGTGTGGTGCTGGTAACATTTTTTTTTATTTTATTGATTTTAATGTTAGTTTATTTTTTTTATTTTTGTTATTATATGTTCTATTTCCTTTTTTTCCTTTTATTCTCTCTCTCTCTCTCTCTCTCTCTCTCTCTCTCTCTCTCTCTCTCTCTCTCTCTCTCTCTCTCTCTCTCTCTCTCTCTCTCTAATTTATTTCCCGCCAAGTCAGGTGGAAAAGAATTGAATTTAAAAGAAAGAAAAGAGGGAAAAAAATACACTTAAATTCCTTCCACTTGACGCACATGACAGTTTCCGTCCCGCCCAGGTACACACACACACACACACACACACACACACACACACACACACACACACACACACACACACACACATCCTCTCGACGCCAAGCACACAACAGTAGAGGCGCTGGTGTAGAAGGAGGAGGAGGAGGAGGAGGAGGAGGAGGAGGAGGAGGAGGAGGAGGAGGGAGGAGAGGAGGAGGAGGAGGAGGAGGTAAATGCATGGACAGCTTCAGAAATAGTTATCCCATTACCGTCATCTTCAGTCAGCTTGTGTGTGTGTGTGTGTGTGTGTGTGTGTGTGTGTGTGTGTGTGTGTGTGTGTGTGTGTGTGTGGCTGTGGGCTGAGTGGTGTGGAGGGAGGGAAGGAAGGGAGGGAAGGAAGGAAAGAGAAAGAGAGAGAGAGAGAGAGAGAGAGAGAGAGAGAGAGAGAGAGAGAGAGAGAGAGAGAAGCTACACATCCTGGAATCTTATGAGACTCCTCCTGGAAGCAGTTATAGTCTGGCAAAGCAGTTACCCTCTCACTTTATCCTACAGTGTATTTGTGCGGTGGTGTCGGGGGCGTGATGGGTGGCTGGTGGGCGGGGAGGAGGAGGAGGAGGAAGAGGAGGAAGGGGAGGGAGGGAAGAAGGAAGAGGAGGGAGGGTTGGAGAGCTGGAAGAAGGAAGAGGAGGACTGGAAGGGTTGGAGAGTTAGAAGGAAGAAGAGAAGGAAGGGAAGATGGAAGGGAAGGAGGAGGAGGAAGAGGAGGGTTGGAGGGAAGGAAGGAAGGAGGAAGAGAGTTACATTTCTACACAAAAAGATGAGCAAGGCAATAAAAGCAAGAGTGGATGGAAGGTTTTGATAAAGAAAGGAAGAGGAAGAAAAGAAGAGAAGAGGAAGAGGTTATGTTGTAGAAAATATTACTTTGGGAAAAAATAAAGAAAGAAAAAATGAAAATAGTTAGGAAAGAGAATTTAAAAAAGAGAAGAAAAGCAGATGAAAAAAAAAGAAAGCAAAATTCTATGATTCCCAAAATAAAAATTCAAAAATAAAAATAAAATTGAACTGGGGGAAAAAAAAATCAATACGACCCAAACAAGCAAATGAATAAAGCAATGTATAAAAAAAAATTTGAAAATATATTTGAAAAACCACAAAATCAAAGAAAGAATAATAAAAAAAATGGAAAAAAATGGAAAATGAAAAACAATACAAGAATGACAATCTCTCTCTCTCTCTCTCTCTCTCTCTCTCTCTCTCTCTCTCTCTCTCTCTCTCTCTCTCTCTCTCTCTCTCTCTCTCTCTCTCTCTCTCTTCCCAAATTTAGGTCCCCTCCCATACAATAAATAAGGAGAGAAGAGAGAGGGAGGGACGGAGGAAGGAAGATAAAGGAGGGAGAGAGGACAAGGGCAATGAAAGAAGAGAAGGAGGGAGAGAGGGAGAGAAGGAGAGAGGGAGAGAGAGGAAGGGAGGGAAGATAGATATTAATGGCAAGAGAGATATTGACGAAGAGGAAGAGGAAGAAGAAGAAGAAGGAGGCGGAGGAGGAAAATAATAGGAACAGAATTAATAAATACAATAATAATAATAACAATAATAATAAAAACATGTTATATAAACTAAAAAAAAAAATAGAAAAATAGATCCATAACCCACACACACACACACACACACACACACACACACACACACACACACACACACCCACACACACACACACACGTCCATACCATACATCACACTTACATCTTCCCTATAGTAAGAGCACATCGCCTATATATATCTCAAGAAACCTGACTATAATAGCTTCTATGCCATATAATTTTGATAGAGTGCACGATATATCCCAGAGAGAGAGAGAGAGAGAGAGAGAGAGAGAGAGAGAGAGAGAGAGAGAGAGAGAGAGAGAGAGAGAGAGAGTCTGAGTCAGCACATCTGTCCCCTTTCTCCTCTCCCTCTCTTCAGTCACGGATCCCCCTTAACCCTTAGCTTCCTCCCATTAACTAAGGGTATTAAAGGGTGACTCCGCCGTAAACAAGGGATAAAGGGTAGTAAGGGTAACAGGAACAAAGGGTAGAAGGTTAATTAGGATTTGATAGATAGTTGTAGTAGTAGTAGTAGTAGTAGTAGTAGTAGTAGTAGTAGTAGTAGTAGTAGTAGTAGTGTGGAGGGAGAGTAGGAGAGAAGGGAAAGAGGGAAAAGTAGGAGGGAGGGAAAACCAGCCTATTTTTTATATTCCCTCATTGATCATAAAAGTCTCTCTCTCTCTCTCTCTCTCTCTCTCTCTCTCTCTCTCTCTCTCTCTCTCTCTCTCTTCTCTCTCTCTCTCTCTCTCTCTCTCTCACCCCCTGCCTCGCTCTAGATGGGACTCTGTCAAAACATCTTTGTCGCTGCGTGGGAGAAGAGGAGGAGGAGGAGGAGGAGGAGGAGGAGGAGGAGGAGGAGGAGGGAACAGCTGAGTCGTTATCTTCCTCTCCTTCAATTCCCTTCTTCTATTCTCTTATTACTGTTTATTATAATATTGCCTTTGCCTCTTTTTTTCCATTTTTTATTTTGTTATATGAAATTTTACTTATTATCTTTCATCTCCTCTTCTTCTTCTTCTTCTTCTTCTTCTTCTTCTTCTTCCTCCTCCTCCTCCTCCTCCTCCAACATACTTTGTCTTTATATCTATTTTATATATTTTATTCTGGCTTAGATTATAAATTTAAAACTATTAATATACATAATTTATTCTCTCTCTCTCTCTCTCTCTCTCTCTCTCTCTCTCTCTCTCTCTCTCTCTCTCTCTCTCTCTCTCTCTCTCTCTCTCTCTCGGAAGAAAGGAATGGTAAGGGTAAACAAATGTTCGTAAAATCCTAAAAGAATGACAGTTTCACATTCCTTTAGATTTTTCCCGTTCCATCTGGTAACAATTGTTCGTTCAAATATCTTTCTTTCTTTTTTATCTTTAATTTTTTATTTTTTTTTTTGTAAAGCTTGTTGATGTTTGGAGATACTTGTCACACGTCTCTCTCTCTCTCTCTCTCTCTCTCTCTCTCTCTCTCTCTCTCTCTCTCTCTCTCTCTCTCTCTCTCTCTCTCTCACTGACTTCCGTATATGTGGAATGCAATGCGAGAGAAAAGAAAATAGAGAGAGAGAGAGAGAGAGAGAGAGAGAGAGAGAGAGAGAGAGAGAGAGAGAGAGAGAGAGAGAATAAATGGAGGTAAAAGAGAGAGAGGAAGTGAGATAATTCCTGATCCGTTGTGGTGAAGTGTGAAGGTGAAAGAAAATAAAAGAGAGAGAGAGAGAGAGAGAGAGAGAGAGAGAGAGAGAGAGAGAGAGAGAGAGAGAGAGAGAGGATGGAGGGTTATCTAAACATCTTCCATCTCTGTCTGTCTTCATCCTTCATCCTTTTCTACTCTCTCTCTCTCTCTCTCTCTCTCTCTCTCTCTCTCTCTCTCTCTCTCTCTCTCTCTCTCTCTCTCTCTCTCTCTCTCTCTCTCTCTCTCTCTCTCTCTCTCTTTTACCACACCACTTCACACCTCTCTACCACGTTCTTTCTCTTTTTTTTTCCTCCTTCCCTTCCCTTCCCTTCCCTTCCTTCCTTCACTCTAGATCATCAACTTTCGACCCCAAGTGATCTGAATAATGGAAAACAGAGATTGATGACCACAGCTGACGGTCATCTCCTCCTCCTCCTCTCCTCCTCTTCCTCTTCCTTTTTCCCCTCCACACCAACACACACGAGGAGGAGGAGGAGGAGGAGAGAAGAGTGTGGTTTGAAGAATGATCAGGTGGTGGTGATGGTGGTGATAAATTGTTATTATTATTATTATTATTATTATTATTATTATTATTATTATTATTATTATTATTATGAGCTTATGAAAAGAAAGAAAGAAAACGTGAAGGATATCAGAAGAAAATTGTATCAAAATATCAAAACAAAACATGATCTCACTACAAGAACTTCCCAATAAGGAAATAATGACGATAGGAGGTGGAGGAGGAGGTGGGGGAGGTAGGGGAGGTAAAGTAGGTGTCAGGGAGGTATTGGGGAGGGGTTGAGGGGGAGATATAACCCCCCCAAACCCCCCCCCATAATACCATAAATTGCGTGATGGATGAAAGGGGAATACATCCATCTTACTGTCAAGGGAATTAATGGTCTGGGTGATCAATTATTCTGACCTTACACTTAACGATTGTAGTGGATGGATGATGAGTGGATGAGTGGATGAGTGGATGACTGGTGTGTGGATTGCGTGGATGAATATATGACTTTTTTCTTTCATATATAGATTTTTCAGCATATATAATACAACACAAATTTTCAAAAACACGAATATTTTTAATAGAATCGATAAAAAAAGTAAAAAGAAATAACTCTTCCTAGACAAATATTTTCAGAACACCGTAATAAAAAAAATATATTAAAAAGAAAAGAAATATTCAAGAAGTATAAATAATTTTCAGCTAACACCACATCAAGAGAATCGAACTCCCTTTATAAGCATGACAAAAGGATTAGTTCACCTTTATTGTTTGCATGTCAGGTAATGTCTTTGTTCCGTGTGCGTGTGTGTGTGTGTGTGTGTGTGTGTGTGTGTGTGTGTGTGTGTGTGTGTGTGTGTGTGTGTGTGTGTGTGTGTGTGTGTGTGTAAAAATGAAAGGAAAATCACAAGGAGGTAAAGTTAGGAATGAAGATATGATAAATGAAGGAAGAGGAGGAGGAGGAGGAGGAGGAGGAGAGGAGGAGGATAATACGAAGGAGAGAGAAAAAGGAGGAGAAAAATAACATCAAGAGGAGACAATGGAGAGATAGAAGGAAGAAGAGGAAGAAGAGGAAAAAATATGGGGGTTGAGGAGAAACATAATATGGAAGAGGAAAGAGGAGGAGGAAAGGAGGAAAAGGAGACATGGAGAGGTCAAAAGAGAGGAAAAAAGGGAGGAAATTGAGGGTGGAGAGAGGGAAAAAAAGGAGAAAGATGATTTATGAGAGAGAGAGAGAGAGAGAGAGAGAGAGAGAGAGAGAGAGAGAGAGAGAGAGAGAGAGAGAGAGAGAGAGAGAGAGAGAGAGAGAGAGAGAGAGAGAGAGATGGAGGGAAAATCAAGGGAGGCTGTTATCTTATGCACCTGTTTTGAAGGGAGAGAAAGAAGGGAGGGAGAGAAAGGGAGGGAGGGAAAGGAGAGAAAAGTTGTCACCTCTATTTTACAAGCTCTCGCCCTTACCTGTCTGCTAATTGGCTGGAACAGGTGAGTGTCAAGAGGCGTAAATACAGGTGACAAGAGAATAGAGACCTCACCCTCTCTCCCTCTCTCTCTCCTCTCTCTCTCTCTCTCTCTCTCTCTCTCTCTCTCTCTCTCTCTTATCTTAATAAAACCCCCCAAAAAAATTATGAAATCTATCACAAGGGGAGTAAATATAATTAACTTCATACTTTCCTCCTCATTATTTCTCCCCTCACTCGATAACTTATTAACAAACGTTCTAATTACCTCACCTTACGGCCAGGTAATGGGGCCTAATTTGCACCTGTTGAAGGGGGAAGGGGCAGGGGAAGGGGAAAGGGGAAGGGGAAGGGGGAAGGGGAAACCATAGATGTCAGAATTGATGGGAACTAATCGCTCTTCTCTTTCAATAAAATTTTGTTCTCAATTATCGCAGGAAATTTATTATCGTTTGGGCCAAAAAAATATAAGTAAATAAAGGCAGTAATTGACAAGGCACAGCGAGAGAGAGAGAGAGAGAGAGAGAGAGAGAGAGAGAGAGAGAGAGAGAGAGAGAGAGAGAGAGAGAGAGAGAATAAAGAGAGAGAGAGAGACTAAAGAGAGAGAAAGCAAACCAGAAAACAGCACAAACATCGACAGAAAAAAAACCGCGAGAGAAAAAGAGAAAGAGAAAGGAAGTTAAGCAGAGGTTGAGCGAATGGAGGGAGGGAGAAATGGAGGAGAGGAGAGGAAGGGAAGGGAAGGAGGGAGGAAAGGGGGGGTAGGGGGAGGGAGAGAGAGTGAGTGGTATAGATGGTGTCCGCCAGAAGAGCTGAGAGTGGAATATTTCACGGGCCAAAGCTAGTGACGGCTGCCTTGATTTATGATGCTGCTCTCTCTCTCTCTCTCTCTCTCTCTCTCTCTCTCTCTCTCTCTCTCTCTCTCTCTCTCTCTCTCTCTCTCTCTCTCTCTCTCTCTCTCGCAACTTGATTTCACTCTGACGGGACATACATTTCGGGTGTAGCAAGCAACCTGTTGAGAGAGGAGAGAGAGAGAGATGGAGGAAAGGAGGGAGGGAGGGATTGATGCAAGGAGGGAAGGAGGGATGGAGGGAGAGAAGGAGAGAAATGGTGGTCTTATTTCATGATTAAGTAAGTGATTATATAATTGAAACTACTACTACTACTACTACTACTACTACTACTACTGCTAATAATAATAATAATAATAATAAT
>JAPQNM010000036.1:5664564-5667064 GCA_029783475.1 Metacarcinus magister
GAGGGAGGAGTAACAGGGCGGAGTGAATTTTCAGACATAATTCATTCATCTTGGCTACAGTGAAAGCAGACAAAGAGGAAAAAATAAAAGAAAAAGACTCCATATATTATTCATTTTTATACCTAGGAAAACATTACCCAAATTTTCTGACATCTTCCACCCAATTTCTGACGGTGGAAGGTGAGATTAATGGTTCCTCTTAGACACCTGACCCGAATTTGCAACTTTAGACAGATTTGAGGATTGGCAACTTCCATCCTTTGTTGTTGTTTTTATATATAAACAAAAAGGAATGTGGAAATATTGATAGATTTTGTATATTTAAAACTTTTTTACCTTTAAATACAGAAGAACTTGCATTTTTTGGGCAGATTTTCGAGCTTGACACCAATTCTTCTTCTGTTTCTGTAAAAAAATAACAAATAAATATACAAGTTTTGACACTTTATGGACTTTAAAAAAACTTTCTAACCCTTTGTTTTGATTTAAGTAAAGAAAAAAATCCAACATTTAAACATATTTTAGGGCTTAAAACTACCTTCCCCTTTGGTTCCTGTTAAGATAAAGGGGAATAAGGCAAAATCTACCCTTTATTACCCTTTAAACAACCCTTTACCTGTCTCTTTAATAACTGTCTATAACAAACAATATTTCCACTATAACAATGTCTTCCTCCTCCTCTTCCTCCTCCTCCTCCTCCTCCTCATAGCAACACACGTCTAGTTAGCAAAGTTTATGGGCAGAAAAATCCTTCGTATGACCCACTAGAGGGAAGGAGAGGAGGAGGGAAGGAGGGAGGGAAGGAGGGAAGGAGGGAGGGAAGGAGGGAAAAGGAGGAAAGGAGAGACAGGATGGAGGTAAGAAGGATATATTTTCACTTCCTAGAATAGCGATTTTGGTCGAGTTTGAAAGGAGGAGGAGGAGGAGGAGGAGGAGGAGGAGGAGGAGGAGGAGGAGGAGGAGGAGGAGGAGGAGGAGGAGGAAGAGAAGAAAGATGACTAGAAAAAACAAAGAAATATATTTAACTAAGACACATCCCTAACCACTCACTCCCCCCAATACACACACACACACGTACACACACACACATACACATACACATACACACACACCTGGTAATGATTAATCAGCGGAACACTTTTTGGCGCTCAGGTGTGGTATGAGGTCATCCTCTCACCTGTGCACACCTGTGGCGCCACTATTAAATGGGTGAAGGTGATTGATTGATGAGATGAAGTGACAGTGATCGATACCAAGTGACGTGAGATGATTTAGATGAAAAGATGAAGTAAATATCTTAGTGAATATACGAAAAAAAAAGAGATAGGTGAGGTTTTAAAAGGTAAGATAAGGTAGAAATGGGTTTTAATGATCAGGTTAAGATATGTTTTTTGTTCTCTCTCTCTCTCTTTTTCTTTCTCTCTAGCTACTTCCATAAATCTATACGTTGCTATGAGGAAGATCAGGAGGAGGAGGAGGAGGAGGAGGAGGAGGAGGAGGAGGAGGAGGAGGAGGAGGAGGAGGAGGAGGAGGAGGATGGATGGTTACGTTAAAAAGATTTAATGAGACGGAAAATATAGCCATCACGAGTCAGTGTTGTTTCTCTCTCTCTCTCTCTCTCTCTCTCTCTCTCTCTCTCTCTCTCTCTCTCTCTCTCTCTCTCTCTCTCTCTCTCTCTCTCTCTCTCTCAAATAACAGGAAATACTCAATACTTACAATATACTGAAAAATATAATAAAAAATGTATGTAAAAAATTTCTTTCACTAGTAACTATATATTTTTTTTCTTACATTTCATCTTTTTTATAATATATTTTTTTTTTCCCCAATTAAATTTAAGCTGAAGGGAAAAATAGGTACTTATTTCCCTCTCTCTTTTTCTTTTTTCCAATTTTTCATAGATAACGTAATGGCCGGATCTTCCCTCAATAAAAGACGATCGTTGAAAGGATCTAAACCTTCTCACATTCCCTGGAAGTGGCATCTGAATCCACATTTTCTTTACGGTTTGAAGCGTTTATAGTTTCTTTTATGACAACCACGCGATAGGAATTTGTTTTCAGTTACGAGATTAATGATTTGTTTTATAATCTTTCGCTTCAAGAGTTTATAGAAAGAAAAAAAAAATATAAAGATTATACATTATATCTATATTTTTTTCATGCGATATATAATAGTTAGTAAAAAAAAGTACATATTATAAGTTATTTTATTGAATATAATGTCAAAATATTGTTATTCATCGCATTTCTGGGTAAAAATAAACAACAGAGAGAGAGAGAGAGAGAGAGAGAGAGAGAGAGAGAGAGAGAGAGAGAGAGAGAGAGAGAGAGAGAGAGTAATATATTCAGGGCGGGTGGCGGGAGGCAGGAAGGGACGGACGTATGGAAGAATAGGTCCATAGGAGGAGGAGGAGGAGGAGGAGGAGGAGGAGGAGGAGGAGGAGGAGGAAAGGGAAGGAAAGAGAGAACTACAGTGTCAAAGGAACCGAACGGATGAA
>JAPQNM010000036.1:5672064-5674564 GCA_029783475.1 Metacarcinus magister
GTTTTCTTATTTTTGTTTTATTATTATTATTTTTATTATTATTTTATTATTTTTTGGTGGTGGTCCTTTTCAGTCTTCCTTTCAATTATTTTCACTCGGTTTTTTTTTTCACTTTTCTGGTTACCTCGCATCCAATTTTCTTTCGTAACACCTTGAACACATTCCAATTTTCTTTTGATAACTTCCATCTATACTATTAAACATTTTCTTCCTTTCTCTCTCTCTCTCTATCTCTTTCTTACTCTCTCAATAACTAAAAACTTCAATAATTACTACGGATACATTTTTGGGGACACCTCCATCCACTGCTTTCCTCTTCCCTCACACTAACTCTTTTCAACGGCACACATATCAAATTACTTTAGCTAGAAACTTCAATATATCCTTTGTAATTCCATTCCTACAACCTTTCCTTTACTCTTTTTCCTCTTCTTTTTTTATTTAGAAGCGATTTCAGAGCAGGATATTTTCTATTTCCCTTCTAATTCTAAGCCTCTTTACATTTTCTAACATTGAGATTTATGTTAATAGTATTGGTTGAAAAAGTGTGTGTGTGTATGTGTATCTAATTTACTACGTTATATGTGTGTGTGTGTATATATGTGTGTGTATATGTGTGTGTGTGTGTGTGTGTGTGTGTGTGTGTGTGTGTGTGTGTGTGTTAACCAAGAGCTATGTGCTAGAGATTAAAGGGTTAACATGTGTAGAAAACATCTGAGTTAATCCACATTCACTACAGGTATTAATTACATGACACGGTATATCTTCACCTGAAACGATATGATCAATGGTGATTTATTTTCGTGTATCTGATATAACGATCTCTATACTTTTTTTTATCATATGTTTCACCCTCTCTCTCTCTCTCTCTCTCTCTCTCTCTCTCTCTCTCTCTCTCTCTCTCTCTCTCTCTCTCTCTCAGGAGGCTGCATACTGTCAGGCTAATGGTGTACGACTGGTAAAAGAGAGAGAGAGAGAGAGAGAGAGAGAGAGAGAGAGAGAGAGAGAGAGAGAGAGAGAGAGAGAGAGAGAGAGAGAGAGAGAGAGAGAGAGAACACACCGTATCCAATTGTTCTATAATCATAAATAACATGAACCATAAAAAAAAGTCTTGCCTTGAATTGGACTTTCAAGTATTACAAAAATTATTATTACCGAGAGAGAGAGAGAGAGAGAGAGAGAGAGAGAGAGAGAGAGAGAGAGAGAGAGAGAGAGAGAGAGAGAGAGAGAGAGAGAAATATATATAGATGTATATAAAACTATCTCAGGGTGAACACACACACTAGACACTCACCAACTCACAAAATACATTACAGTCTACCCTTCCTCTTATCTTGTCCTCTTTCTCACCCTATTTTCTTAGATATATTATTTCAAAGTCAATCTCCCTCACCCTATATCCTCCCTTAGTCACCCTATATTCACCCTAAGTTGCCTAGCTAAGAACATAAAATCACAGCAGAGTCTATAATCAAGAGCCAAGACTTGCAGCTTATCCATGAAATACATCCACTTTATATTCCAATTTTACGATACAGTATTTATTCTACAGGCTACTGTATACTACTCTGTGTAGCTAAAAGGTCCTACTACACTCTCCTAAAACCCTGTAACTGTAGACCGTAAGGATAGGTAGTTATAAGGATTAGAATAGCATGATGTGTGGGGTGGCAGTAGAAGCCTTTTGTCATGAGGTTAGAAATTAGTGCATTGAGTAGCTTGGAAGAATTTTAATACTATTGTTTATTTCGAGGTGTGTGTGTGTGTGTGTGTGTGTGTGTGTGTGTGTGTGTACGTGTGTGTGTGTGTGTGTGTGTGTGTGTGTGTGTGTGTGTGTGTGGTGTGTGTGTGTGTGTGTGTGTGTGGTTTTCAAAGTGGGTGATAAAGCAGGTGATGATGAAATATGGTGTGTGTGGTGACAAGTTAAGTATTCTAAGTGTGGTGTGTGGCAGTAGGGCGTGTGGTGCGTGTTAGTGCTTCAACTACCACACTTATAAAGCTCCTCCCCCCTCCTCCTCCCCACTCCTCCAGGCGGTGAAAAGTGAGGCAAATGAATAATAATGACAAAGTGAGATAGACGGAGGAATGGAGAGAAAGAAAGAGAGACAGAGAGAGAGAGAGAGGTAGGCAAACAATGAAAATAATAATAATAATAATAATAATAATAATAAAACATTGCAATTCCAGCTATAAATCAAAAGAAAATGTTTATGATAATGGAAGAGATAAAAATAAATAATAAGATAAATAATAAATGACTAAAAAAAACAACAAATAAGAATAAACAAAAATAAATGGATAGAATTGAATAAAAACAAAGAAAATTAATAAAGAATAGGAAGTGAAGGACAAAGAGAGAGAGAGAGAGAGAGAGAGAGAGAGAGAGAGAGAGAGAGAGAGAGAGAGAGAGAGAGAGAGAGAGAGAGAGAGAGAGCATTGTTCTGGAGGCAAACCGTGTAAGATATGTGAAAGGGCGAGGCCATTGTGCATTTGTGGGGGA
>JAPQNM010000036.1:5682064-5697064 GCA_029783475.1 Metacarcinus magister
AATTTAAATAAAAAATATATATAAAACCATCTATATTTAGCCAAACCTTGAATAATGACAAGCAGGGGTGGAAGGGCAAGGTTAGAGATGACAGGGGTCGGCAGGGGTCGGCAGGGGTGAAGTATGACCAGAAACTATAAGAAGAGTGAGTTTAGCAAGGCAGGGGTAAAAAAAAAAAACCATAAAAACAGGGGTATCAGGCAGAGTATAAGTACAGGGTGACAAGGGAAGCTTATTTATAAACAAACAGGGATAACAAAAAAAACAGGAATATAGGGGGACTGTATGTAATGTAGGGGTTGGCAGGGTACATAGAGAATATATAGGTATTGAGGAATAAAAGAAACAAGATTAAAAGAGAGAACAGGGGGTAATGGGGGGCAGGGGAAGGGGAGGAAGGGGGGTTATTTTCTCCCCAGAGGCAGGCGGTACATGTTGACAAGGGTTGTGGCGTTCAGTCCTTGGCCCACGGGAGGCGAGGGCGAGCAAACCCTTGTTAGCCATCTTTATACCCCCGCCACAAGGGACGCTGAGCCCCTGAGGGATGTAATGTCGCAGGGAGAGAGGGGGGGGAGGGAGCAGGTATTTTTATTTTTTTATATTATTTTTTTTTCCTCTCTATCTCCACTCGAACGCAAATATTTTCAGGGGGAGTGACACCTGGAGGGATAATTAACAGGTAGGGATGCTGGTACAGGTGTGTCAGAGGCGACCACCTGCTCTTACCTGCCTCCCCCTTTTTACCTGCCTCCCTTACCTGCCTCCCTTCACCTGCCTCCCTCCCCTTAGCCAGAAGTCAAGGTGAAATTCAGACACGGAAAATCGCAAAGCCAATAATTATTACACGAAATATATTAATAATGCGAAGAAAAAATACGTATTTAAGACCAAAAAAGAGCAACGTGTTATTATTGAAAAGAAATATAGAACGATGATGTTGACCTTCCTTGTACCGATGAAGAAATTTATATATAAAGAAAGAAAAAAAACATGTAATTTCCACGAAAAATATTGAAAAATTATTAATCCTCAAACCAGCGACAAAATGATAAAAAACAAAAATAGATGAATATAATAATGAAACTAGAGAACGAATTGGATTTTTTCACCTTTCTCAAAAAAAAAAGAAAAAAAAAGAATGAAAGAAACACGAAGAAAATACGAAATCAAAGAAAACGAAATGTAAAAAAAAAAAATCAAAACACATTAACAAAAAAAATATAACAACTGATATCTCTCCTCTCTCCCTTCCTCTCTCTCAATCAGGGTGGGCGGGGTGGGTGGGCAAAGTGGGCGGGCATCACTTAGCCGCCCACCTCCACCCACCCTCCCATTTGTTTACACTCGAGACCTGATGAACCATTGGGGTGTTTTCTTGATCTGCGTGGGCGTGAAATCTTGTTTATATGTGTGGTGGTCGCGCCTTCAAGACACGTGGGTTTGTTGACATAAATCAGCTGATGAGAACTAGTGAATTTTCTTGACAAGGAACAGCTGATAGATGTCCTGTCAGCTTGTTTACATCTATCACCTGATTAATGTGATGCCGACGTCGCACATACACACATACAACACACACACACACACACACACACACACACACACACACACACACACACACACACACATACAGTATCAGACACATTACCGCCACGTCGCATTTTACACACGAAACGCACACGTCTACAAACACGGATGTACACACACACACACACGCACACACACACACACACACACACACACACACACACACACACACACACACACACACACGAGTTTAACTAAAATATTTGTTGATGAAACACACTACGATTGATGAGAAGTCTTTTATTTGCCAGTCCTTCTGAAGGCGGCAGTTCAGACACCCTCTCTCTCTCTCCCTCTCTCCCTCTCTCCCTCTCTCTCTCTCTCTCTCTCTCTCTCTCTCTCTCTCTCACAAAGACGTCAGAGTGCTACAGTTCTCCAACATTAACTTACACACTCCTTCTAGTCGCCCATGAACGGGTAAACACACAAATAAAAACACACTCCAACGCTTTCCTTTCATTTCGTAGCATCATTTACCTCCACAAAAATAAAGTTATAGCCCTAGTACGAGTTCCTTCTCCCTCTACCCCCCCTCCCCCTCTCTCTCTCTCTCCCTCCTTCATGAGTGACAATATCTGAAGTCCCGTTAGCAAGCTCTTGGCGCCCCTGCCTCGGGATCTCGTTTGATGTGACACTTGAAGGTTTACAAAGCCTTACACACCTTGTTTACTCGCCATAAAATCAACCTTAAGGAACTGCTCTTGACGTCTGGCAGCGCGACGTCTCACGAGTCAACCTAAATGTCGTACTCCAGGTTGATTAAGTAGACAGTGCAGGTAATTTGGTGTAAAGTGTATAATTCAAGGTGTGTGTGGTTTGTGTGTGTACGTGTGTGTGTGTGTGTGTGTGTACGTGTGTGTGTGTGTACGTGTGTGTGTGTGTGTACGTGTGTGTGTGTACGTGTGTGTGTGTGTGTGTGTGCAGCTGTCACCGCCTGTCTAGTATAGCCTCTGAGAATAAATATATATATAAGATACAAAACTGAAAAAAATAAATAATAAAAAAATTAAGAATAAAAGAGAGGTGAACGGAAGATGAAAATACACGTAGTAGTAGTAATAGTAGTAGTAGTAGTAGTAGTAGTAGTAGTAATAGTAATAGTAATAGTAGTAGTAGTAGTAGTAGTAGTAGTAGTAGTAGCAGTAGCAGCAGCAGCAATAGTAACAACAACAATCACATACAGAAACGAAAACGAAAAAAAAACTACGAAAAACCCCCCAAAAACACAAGAGACAGCGCAAAAATAGCCACAACAATCATTAAATAACACCAGCAGAAGGCACAGCAGGAGGCAGGAGGCAGGAGAGTCGGTTAGCTTCCTGCGTTGCTCTGTGGTTTGGTCTCGGCCTTGTACTGGGGGTCTGCGAAGGTTCACAGTAATAATAATTCAACACTAACATGAGCTCGGTGGTCCTGGGTCTCCGTCAACGTGTCAGTGGTCGCATAAATCAAGCCAAGGGGATCGCAATGGCACGCAACGGTACAGAACAGAACGCCAATGTGAGCTATCTCTAACTCTATCTCTAACTCTCTTTCTCAGTTTCTATCTCTGTCTCTTTTTTTTCTTCTCTCTCTCTTAAACGTATTTTTTTCTTGTTTACTTTCTGTTTTGTATTTATTTCCTTCTCTCTCTCTCTCTCTCTCTCTCTCTCTCTCTCTCTCTCTCTCTCTCTCTCTCTCTCTCTCTCTCTCTCTCTCTCTCTCTCTCTCTCTCTCGTAGAGTTATAAATACACATGCTTGCATTAAGCTTCCTTCCTCCACCTCCTCCTTTCCTCACCTCGACTAAATCTCCTCCATCACTCCTCCTCTTCCTCTTCCTCCTCCTCCTCCATCTCCTCCTCCTCCTCCTCCTCAACTTTCTCTCCTCCTAACAGAGATTAATCCAAGTTTCGCAAGGGATTACTGAGGATTTTATCTATTTGAGAGACGGCAGGAGGAGGGAGGGAAGGAAGGAGGGAAGGAGGGAAGGAGGGAAGGAGGGAAGGATGGATGGCTGGAGGGAGGAGGGAGGGAAGGAGGGAGAGAAGGAAGGAGGGAGCGAGGGAGGAAGGAAGGAAGGAAAAAGGGAAGATGAGGTGTGATACGCTAGAGCTAATGAGAGAGAGAGAGAGAGAGAGAGAGAGAGAGAGAGAGAGAGAGAGAGAGAGAGAGAGAGAGAGAGAGAGAGAGAGAGAGAGTGTGTGCGTGTGTGTCCTTCCCTACTTGGATGAACACCAAAGAACCCTCTCTCTCTCTCTCTCTCTCTCTCTCTCTCTCTCTCTCTCTCTCTCTCTCTCTCTCTCTCTCTCTCTCTCTCTCTCTCTGCGGGGGATAGATCGCCTGACTGCCCTCATGTTTGCTGTATTTAATTTACTTTACATTTAATTAAAGTTTTCTCACTCAACAGTCCATTTTCTTTACGAGAGAGAGAGAGAGAGAGAGAGAGAGAGAGAGAGAGAGAGAGAGAGAGAGAGAGAGAGAGAGAGAGAGAGAGAGAGAGAGAGAGAGAGGGTAAAGAAAAGAAAAAAAAAACCTCCCAACATGATTTATTACTAGTCGACATGCGTCCGACCGTAATCTTTCATCATTCTTAAGCCATTTCTCAGCTTTTAACAGTCGTAACTCCGCCGTGAATGGAGGAGGAAGGAAGCAGGAGGGAAGAGGAAGGAGGAGGAGGAGGAGTAAGGAGTAAGGAGGAAGGAGGAGGCACCTGAGTGAAAACTAGAGACACTATGAACGAAAATAACTGAAGACTAGCGCATATGTTAGTGTCCGTT
This sequence comes from Metacarcinus magister, assembly GCA_029783475.1. Taxonomy (NCBI): domain Eukaryota; kingdom Metazoa; phylum Arthropoda; class Malacostraca; order Decapoda; family Cancridae; genus Metacarcinus; species Metacarcinus magister. Next base: position 5,686,409 of record JAPQNM010000036.1, read on the forward strand.
CTTGCCAAAACAGCCACGAGGGTAGAATTTTTCACTCCTTTCCATCCTACAACGCCTCTCAACCTTCCTCTCGTATGTTCGCTGTGGCTGGGAATTTATTATCATCTTAATTATCCCTGGACACGTGTATACATTAAGGTTTATGGATTGGCGCGGGTGGCAGTGTGACGGGGAACCATTTGCCGCTGAAAGGTCCTGGCGCGGTGAGACGAATGGGTTTGTCTGTTAAGTTATTTAAGCGATGTCTCTTGCTGTCACGAGTCGCTCACTGGAGAAAAAATAAATATATATACATTTGTTGATGATGCTGAGAGGTAGGTTAGGTTAGGTTAGGTTAGGTTGGTGTGTGTGTGTGTGTGTGTGTGTGTGTGTGTGTGTGTGTGTGTGTGTGTGTGTGTGTGTGTGTGTGTGTGTGTGTGTGTTTGTGTGTGTTAGTTATAATAATTATATACACAGTAAAATGAAAGCCTATATTTATATAAAAACATGACTTGCCTCCTCATTTTCTCGCAAGCTATTAGAGATAGTAGTAGTATATAAGTAGTAGTAATTTTGACGTCTTTATTTCAAGTTTGTTTGCATTTGATCAGCACACACACACACACACACACACACACACACACACACACACACACACACACACACACACACACAGAGGGAGAGGGTGGAGTCAAAAATATATGTCCCACAACACCCACTACTTTGTACACCAGAGGAGGAGGAGGAGGAGGAGGAGGAGGAGGAGAGGAGGAGGAGGAGGAGGAGGAGGAGGAGGAGGTGATGTATATATGAAACCCTATTGTACTGAGGTTATATTTTACTAGCAAGGTGTCATCTCCCTTACGGTTAGGTTAGGTGAGGTTAGAGGTCTAAAGAGGTTTGCTTTTCATCTCTCTCTCTCTCTCTCTCTCTCTCTCTCTCTCTCTCTCTCTCTCTCTCTCTCTCTCTCTCTCTCTCTCTCTCTCTCTCTCTCTCTCTCTCTCTCTCTCCACATGAATTTATAAAGAAAATATATGACTTCTGGTTTTAAATCCGATCAATTTGTTGGTGAAATTAAAAATCTTTGTGCTACACTTCCTCTATATATCAATTGTATCTCCGTCCATCGACATTATTACGACTTTCAAGATAATGAGAGTGATAACGAAATAATTATCGATACAATACAAAGAAAATAGTATAGGATATATAACAATAGCTTATCATTATACAAATTAAACACGAGAGAGAGAGAGGGAGAGGGAGAGGGAGAGATATAATGAAAATAATAGACAAAGAGAAAAGAGAAAGATAGTTTTGCAGAAGTTACTAACAGGTATAAAAAAAATCTACATACATAAATATTCAATCTGGAACATTATAAACGTGAGAACAATACGTATGTGTATATATTTAAAAAGTACTTTCAAATGTGTACAGAAAATAGAGTCAAGGTTCGTGCAGGACTAAAATAAAGAAAGGAAAATAAAATAGAATACCCAAAAAAAATGAAAATAAACCAAATCAAAATGGAAATAAAAAAAATATGTGAAAAAAAAATGAAAAAAATGAAAATAAAATAAAACCAAAAAAAAATCAAACGAATCAATATTTAAATAAAAAAAAATATATACAAATACTAAAAAAAAAAAGGAAAAACAAAAATAAAATAAGATTACAAATAAACATAACTTTCAAAATAATGAAATACAAATTAAATTGAGCCACGAAATCACAGGTAAGGTAAGGACCACAAAGGAGGCGCCGCTGGGAACACCTGGGCGAGGTAGACAGGTGGGCCACAGGTGTCCAAATTACACCTGGTTCCATGCGATTACAGGTAGGGCATGAGCGGCCTCCACAAAGAGAGAGAGAGAGAGAGAGAGAGAGAGAGAGAGAGAGAGAGAGAGAGAGAGAGAGAGAGAGAGAGAGAGAGAGAGAGAGAGTTATATCATTTTTCTCTCTTTCTTTCATGTTTTTTTAGCTTCATATTTCACTCATATAGATTCGTTCACGTCCATTATTGTCTCTCTTTGTTTATCTTCCATTATCTGTTAGTAGTGATTATTTTGACGTCAGCATATTGTAAATCAAACCTTTTTCTTGTTCAATGCAACTTTTCATTTATCAAACATCTTATTAATTCTGATTGCAACGTGCTTCAATACCAACATTTTCTTCCATTCTTTCTTTCTCGAGTTACTAAGAGAGAGAGAGAGAGAGAGAGAGAGAGAGAGAGAAAACCTTTGGCTATATTCTCTCCTCTCCTCACTCTCTCCTCTCTCTCTCCTCTCTCTCTCTTTCTCCTCTCTCCTTCGCTACGCTTGGCTAGGTTCAGCTGTGCTTGTACTGTTCCGAGATACGCTATCTTAGCTCATGTAATCAAAAGCCGCAGCACCGCCATTATCAACATGCACATCCGCAAGAAAAACTAGTGCCAGCAGATTACTAGCTCCCTCTTGATTGGTTGAGGAGATGGTGTGGCGTCAGGTGTAATTAGACGGAACTGACAGGTGTATATTTTTTTTTCCTGTCTTCTGTCTATTTTGTTGCTCATGTTCAATGTTTTTTTTTTATTTTGTTCACTATTTCGTAATGTCGATCAATAAGAATGAATGGTGATGATTTTTGGATTTGTTTTTGAGTGTTGGTAATTGAATAGGTAAATATGTGTGTGTGTGTCCCGCCCTCTCTCTCCCTCTCTCTCTCTCTCTCTCTCTCTCTCTCTCTCTCTCTCATCAGACCATCTTCCTCCTCAACACACACATCATCCATCTCAACTGTTGCAAAAGGCGCTCTCCACCCTTGCAAAATCCACTCATCAATCTGGACATCAATTATGCAGCCTGCAATCTTACCTCAGTCCCTCCCTCCTTCCTTCCTTCCTTCCTTCCTTCCCTCCTCCCTTCCTTCCCTCCTTCCTTCCCACCCACATAATCACTCTCCTCCTCTCTATCTTTTGTTTCTACCTCCTCTTCTTCTCTCCATCTATTCCTCAACCTATCATCTTTTCAAAGCCACGAAGAAAGAGAGAGAGAATAGAGAGAGAGAGAGAGAGAGAGAGAGAGAGAGAGAGAGAGAGAGAGAGAGAGAGAGAGAGAGAGAGAGAGAGAGGGCATACATCATACCCACTCCATCTATAACCCAACCTATTGCAAAACCTCCCATTAATTTTCCCCGTACCTATAATCTAAGCGGAGGGAGACCTTTCTATACCCTTTCGTATCTATCCCCTTCCTCCTCCTCCTCCTCCTCCTCCTCCTCTCAGTGAAACTACAACCATTTCCCTTTCATCACCTCCTCCTCCTCCTCTTCCTCCTCCTCCTCCTCCTCCTCTTCCTCCTCCTCCTCCTCTCCCAACCATCACTGCCAGTTGCTTCTGCAGACGAGACGGTATCCTGCCCACCATCTCCCAGCGACTGACTTAGAGAAGAGAATATCGGTTTCAGAATACTGTGAAAATGCCGCAACTCCCTATAAATAATGCTTGGAGCCTCTTGTTATCTGTAGCAAGCGAGGATCTATCTACCTACCTGACGAAGAGGAGGAGGGAGGTGAGAGTAATGCTAGGAGGTAGGAAAGGTTGAGGAATATGCTTGTGTTAGAGACGAGAGAGAGAGAGAGAAAGAGTGAAAAGGAGAGGAATTGGGAAAAAATGAGAATATATACAAATACAAGTAAAAGGAAGAGATATTAACTGAAAATATATACTGTTGCTAGCTATAATGACATAAATCTATTACCAAGTTAAAATAAATACAAATAAAACACTATTACCAACCACACAACAACGAATCACTGTTACCAAAACAAACCCCCCAAAAAAACCCACCCAGTTATTCCCCTCAACATCAAACAAGTATAACCAATGTTACCACACATAAACCAACACCTTACACATCAGTGCTACCAACACCTAACCACAGGCAACCTTCCATCTCACTGTTACCAGACTGGGATCACCACCTACCCCAGTATTACCAAAACCGTCTTAACCCTTTCCAGTCTGTGATGGCAGCTCCCTTCACCTGTGGCTGAGATGGTTCGATATCTAATTACAGGTGTGGTGAGGTGCGCGGTGCCGAGACGTTCTGACAGGTAAGCCCCTTAATGAGACCAGGTGAGGCTGATAATTTATGAGAGACGCATTTTTCTGAAGGGGGAAATTCATCTCTCTCTCTCTCTCTCTCTCTCTCTCTCTCTCTCTCTCTCTCTCTCTCTCTCTCTCTCTCTCTCTCTCTCTCTCTCTCTCTCTCTCTCTCTCTCTCTCTCTCTCTCTATCTATCTCTTTCTCCCTTCCTTGCTTAAGCTTTTATAAGAAAAATACTGAGCATGGAAGAGCATATACATTAAAAAAAAGTGTATATAAAAAAAAAAAGGTAACCAGTTTTAATACAGGAAGTTTAAAAGGAAAATCAAAATCTTGTGGGTATGAACATTATTTAACGAAGGAAGGAAGAGAGAGAGAAAGATGATGAAAAGAAGGAGAAGAGAAGGGAAACTTAAATTATTACTCGTTATACTTAATAATAATAGAAGACTGAAATAAACGTTCCTAAACTTAAGGTCAAATAAACTACATTCAACTATGAAGAAAAAAAAATAAATAAATAGATATTATGACCACGAGTTTAATAATAATAAATTTTCAAAAAACTTTCAAAAATTTACTACAAAAGATAAAAATAAAAAAAAAAACCTAAACTTGGTAAAAATATATGAAAATTCTACTCAACTTTAATATGAAAACAGCGAAGAAAAGAAGAAAAATATATATAAAACAGAACCAGGGGGAAAAAAAAAACCGGAGGAGGAGGAGGAGGAAGAGGAGGAGGAGGAGGAGGAAATGAACAGGACAAGTTGTGGACGACAGAAAACAGTGATGGAGTGCGAGGAGGAGGACGAAGAAGAATAAAAGGAGGAGGAGGAGGAGGAGAGGAGGAGGAGGAGGAGGAGGAGGAGGAGGAGGAGGAGGAGAAGGAAGAGAAGGCGTGGCAATCTTTCATCAACTTCAGGAGAAAATGAGAGAGTAATCAAGTGATAGTGTTTTAGAGTGTCAGCCCGATAATAGAAGTGGGCGGGTGGGCGGGTGGGTTGTAGTGGGTGATAGTGGGGTGACGGGTTGTAGGTTTGGTGGGCTGGTGGGCTAGTGGGTTGGTGGGCTGGTGGGCTAGTGGGCTAGATAACTTTTGGGCTGCTAGGTTAGATAACGGAGTGAAATATTGCTCTTAAGAAAAAAAAATCGAAAAAAAATTACAGATAAGAGTGTAGAAAAAAATGAAGAGGAAGAAGAAGGATTGAATCAGATATAAGAAAAGTGGATGAACGATGAGGATTACTTTAAATAATAATTCTAAAGCGAGAGAGAGAGAGAGAGAGAGAGAGAGAGAGAGAGAGAGAGAGAGAGAGAGAGAGAGAGAGAGAGAGAGAGAGAGAGAGAGAGAGAGAGAGAGAACAGGAGAGAAAGAACAGGAGAGGTAAGGATAAGAGTAGGGGCCTTGGGGCAGTTTGATACATAGTTCTAATTTCAGTGATTGCTCGCCGTTCCAATAGCCAGACTTACTTACAATCCCGGGCTAGCGAAGCGACGGGGTAATGGAAGGCCTTGTACCGCGGATGGCTATCTTAAATAAACACAGTCACTATTAAATCAGCCGAGTATTGTATTACGTTGGCGGTAATGAATATGCAACAGGCGATGATTTATAAGTGTTAGGGGAAGGAAGGAAGGAGGAGAAGGAGGTGGTGGTGGTGGTGGAAGGGTGAAAAGATCCTTGTATTCTCTCCACCTTACTTATTCTCCCTCTCTCTCTCTCCTCTCTTCTCTTCTCTTCTCTCTCTCTCTCTCTCTCTGATGGAAATAAAAACTCGTCAGTGTTGCCAATTGAAGCCAAACAGGTGAATGCAATGAAGGGAAAAGCACAACTATCTAATTTGCATACAGGGTCGTGTGTGTGTGTGTGTGTGTGTGTGTGTGTGTGTGTGTGTGTGTGTGTGTGTGTGTGTGTGTGTGTGTGTGTGTGTGTGTGTGTGTGTGTGTGTGTGTGTGTGAATTTCATGCAAATTTCAACACCTCCGAATCTCATGAAAATTAGTACATAGAGGTTTTCGGTCATGCTGAACACGAATCTGGACTCAGTTTTCTGATGACTTGAATATTAAACCTTAAATCAGCTTTCATTGACTAATACAACCAATTAAAAGTCATTATTTCCCTCTAACTTTGCATTGTTGGTTTTCTATACAAAACAAATACATCAAAATAACACTGGAAGAGCATCACCTAATTGTCTTATTCCTAAACATTACCCAATCACAACAAAACATATGTACACAAACAAACACACACACACACACACACACACACACACACACACACGCACACACACACACGTACACACCTAGACAGCGTTGACGGCACGGACGCCACGTACATAACGAGATGAGGCTCAAGACTTGACTACAAAATTACTGTTCGTCAGCCTCCATCTCACTATCCTGTTATTTCTTCCTTCTTTTCCTCTCCCTCTATCTTCATTATCTCCTCCTCCTCTTCCTCCTCCTCTTCCTCCTTCTCCTCCTCCTCCTCCTCCTCTTCCTCCTTCTCCTCCTCCTCCTCCTCAAGTACCTGGATTTTCTGGTGCAAGTCGGAAGTAATACCTAGTTATCGAAGGCAAAATGGAAGAGGTTCAATATCAACCACTCCTCCTCCTCCTCCTCCTCCTCCTCCTCCTCCTCCTCCTCCTCCTCCTCCCTTGGGTAATGACGGGTATCCTGCTCACACTCCCTTTATTTCAGGATGAGGAACGTTATCTTGGCGCGGAAAACAAACATTGAGTTAAACCGAGCCAGGCCTTTCAGATGAGACCTTCGATAACCTAGCTAACCCAATATGGTAACTCTCTCTCTCTCTCTCTCTCTCTCTCTCTCTCTCTCTCTCTCTCTCTCTCTCTCTCTCTCTCTCTCTCTCTCTCTCTCTCTCTCTCTCTCTCATTCTCTTAGTGGTTATTTGACTTGCACAAACGGACACCAATTGCACGTCGCTGCTGATAAGAGCGTAGGATAAAAGGAGTTATGCTTGCTTGTACCTGCAGACTACCATCACCTCCTATCAAGGCAAGGCAGGGCAGGGCAAGGCAAGGCAAGGCAAGGCAAGGCAAGGCAAGGCAAGGCAAGGCAAGGCAAGGCAGGGCAGGGCAGGGCAAGGCAGCAGGCAAGGCAAGGCAAGGCAAGGCAAGGGAAGGCAAGGGAAGGCAAGGGAAATGGTTAGTAAGGCAAGGCAAGGCAAGGCAAGGCAAGGCAAGGCAAGGCAGGCAGGCAAGGCAAGGCAAGGCAAGGCAAGGCAAGGGAAAGGGTTAGTAAGGCAAGGCAAGGCAAGGCAAGGCAAGGCAAGGCAAGGCAAGGCAAGGCAAGGCAAGGCAAGGCAAGGGAAATGGTTAGTAAGGCAAGGCAAGGCAAGGCAAGGCAAGGCAAGGCAAGGCAAGGCAAGGCAAGGCAAGGCAAGGCCAGGCAAGGCAAGGCAAGGCAAGGCAAGGCAAGGCAAGGAAAGGTAAGGCAAGGCAAGGCAAGGCAAGGGAAATGGTTAGTAAGGCAAGGCAAGGCAAGGCAAGGCAAGGCAAGGCAAGGCAAGGCAAGGCAAGGCAAGGCAAGGAAAGGCAAGGCAAGGCAAGGGAAATGGTTAGTAAGGCAAGGCAAGGCAAGGCAAGGCAAGGCAAGGCAAGGCAAGGCAAGGCAAGGCAAGGCAAGGCAAGGCAAGGCAAGGCCAGGCAAGGACCCTTTCATTTTGTAATCTGACCAAGTTGAACAGAGTGTCAATCAACTAATGTTTTGATTGCTACTCATGTCTGATCCTTCCTTCCCTACCCTGCACTCTCCTCTTCTTCTTCTTCCTCCTCCTCCTCCTCCTCCTCTTACTACTACTCCTATGTCCTCTTTATGCATTAATATTCAAATACCCCTTTAGTATGGTAATAATGGAGGCAAAAAAGAGGTACTGGTATAGGATATAATTTGTGTATGAGAGAGAGAGAGAGAGAGAGAGAGAGAGAGAGAGAGAGAGAGAGAGAGAGAGAGAGAGAGAGAGAGAGAGAGAGAGATACAAAAAAAATAAAGAGATTTCAAACTATCTGGTATGTGGGAAGGTAATGTTGGAAGAGGAGGGAAAGGGAGAGGGAGGTGAGAGGGGGGAGAGGGACAGGTAAGGGGGGTGGGTGGGGGGGGTACAGGTGTGAGGAAGGGGTGAAGGGCCGCTTGATCACAGTGGCAGGTAACAAGGCAGGTAGTTATCCCACACTCAGGTGAGAAGGTCTAATTAGGTGAAATCTGGCCATGGTGTTAAAGTTGGGCAGGTACACACACACTCATACGTACATACATACATACATACAGACATACATACATACATACACACGCACATTATTATTATGAAGAAAATGATGCTGATGAAAAAACTATAATATTTTGAATGATATTTAAAATTTTTTTATATATATATGTTGTGGAATATTTTTTTTAAGGAATATTTTTTTTGGAAATTGTAGAATGATAAACTTATAGAACCTAAACTAATCAATAAGTAACTAATAATAATAATAATAATAATAATAATAATAATATAATAAATGGAACAACACAAACAATTGAAAACAAGAAAAAAAGATAAAAATTCACTAACTATAAAACAAAAATAATTAAAGAACTAGAAAAAGATTCAAAATAAATTCACGAACACGAAAAAAAAAATGAAATACAAAGAAAGAAAGAAGAAAAAAAAGAGAGAAATACAACAATCTGTAATCTGCACGTGTCTGCAATAACCATATCTATTGCCTCTTCATAGATACACTGATAAGAGATAAGACGCCGCGGCCCGTGTGGAGCTGACAGGAGGAGGAGGAGGAGGAGGAGGAGGAGGAGGAGGAGGAGGAGGAGGAGGAGGAGGAGGAGGAGGAGGAGGAGGAGGAGGATGTAAATATGTAAGCCAGTCAAGTTTTCAAGATCATTCTTCAAGTAATGTAGAATTTTTTTTTTTACTCTCTCTCTCTCTCTCTCTCTCTCTCTCTCTCTCTTCTCTCTCTCTCTCTCTACGATGCACTTAAAGGGTAGAGTTACGTCTATGTGTCATCCTTATCCGTGAGAGAGAGAGAGAGAGAGAGAGAGAGAGAGAGAGAGAGAGAGAGAGAGAGAGAGAGAGAGAGAGAGAGAGAGAGTATGACGTGCTAAGTGGCATTATTTAGTTCATCTACATAAATTTTCTTGCTCATAAGATCCATTTAACCTCACTAAACTGTCCTTCCTCCTTTATTCTCTCTCTCTCTCTCTCTCTCTCTCTCTCTCTCTCTCTCTCTCTCTCTCTCTCTCTCTCTCTCTCTCTCTCTCTCTCTCTCTCTCTCTCTCTCTTTACATTCTTTCCTCATAAAAACTTAACAAGACCTTATTATAAAGTATATTTTTATTTCCTTCCTTTCTTTCTTTCTTTCTTCCTTTTTTCCTTCATTCAAAAATAACACAACATTTCTTCCTACTCCTAACCTACTCCTATTACTGCTGTCTGTTCTTCCTTTCTACTCCTCCTTGAGAACCAAAACTATCCCTCCCTCCTTTAATTCTACTCCTAACCTACTCCTCCTCCTCCTCCTACTCCTTCTTGCAACCCTAAACTTCCCTTCCCTCCTTTACTCCTCCTACAATTCCTACTCCTACTCCTCCTCCTACTCCTGGATGTCACCCCGCTCGCCTCCTACGTTGGGCAGGCCAGTTAGCTTATCTTTACAGCCAATCTCATGTCGCAGGCCGGAGCAGGATGGCGGCCTGCTCCTCCCTGGCCCTCCTATTAGCCTGTAATTGAGTCAAACTTGAGCGCTGAAATGGCAGTCTTACCTCACAGGCCCACAGAGGGTAGAGAATGCTAAACCCGAGTGACCATAAGGACGGAAATCACGGGGTATAACAGGGTTTGGGGTGTGTTGGGGTGATGTTGGGGGTGTCCTTGTGTTGTGGGGAGATCCGCCCCCCCCCTAGTGCCAGTGGGGAATGGGGCAGTTCAAACAATAGAAGCAAGTATCTCCCTTGTTACTTGATTATGGTGAAAGGGTGATTGCCTTCAGCCTGTAATTCGTTAAGACAGGCCCGGGAGAGAGAGAGAGAGAGAGAGAGAGAGAGAGAGAGAGAGAGAGAGAGAGAGAGAGAGAGAGAGAGAGAGAGAGAGAGTCAACAGTATGGCACAGAAACTAATAACAAAACAGAGGCAGTGAAACGAGGACATAAAAAGTGAAACATTACGAAAGAAAAAGAAAAAGAAAAAAGAAAAAGAAAAAGAAAGAGAAAAAAAAGAGTGTCAAGCCATAAAAACAAAACAACAGCAGAAAGCGAAAAAAAAATTAAAAGAAAATTAAAGAAAATAATAAAAACAACCATTAAAAAAAGAGAAAGAGAATCCACGAAGCAATACCCAAAAAGTGTGAAAGTATAAAAGAGAGAAAAAAAAAGAGAAAAAGAGAGCAAGAGAAAGAAAAAGAAAAAGAGAACGAGAACCACAATAAAAACGAAAAAAAAATATCGTTATAAAAGAGAAAAGAAAACATTAAGGAAAATAAAGAAAATGAAGAAAGTAAAGGAGGAGGAGGAGGAGGAGGAGGAGGAGGAGGAGGAGGAGGAGGAGGAGGAGGAGGAGGAGGA
>JAPQNM010000036.1:5706288-5753788 GCA_029783475.1 Metacarcinus magister
AAACAATTTAATTCCCACCGCTCCTTCGTCATGACTGTGCCGCTTACAAAATCTTCACTACGGACCTCTGTCACCGGTGCCATGGCTGAAGTTATTTAGTCATTACAAAAGTGTATGCAGTCTGTTATTGCAGTGTCAGTCTCCATCAAGATGGATATGATAGCTATGCTCGTAACCTGCGTATACTCCTGCACACGACGCGTTACCGCATCAGTAAGGATCACAGCGATCTAGTCTTCAAAGTCACGATAGTTCTCGTAATGACTGTGACAGCTCAAATGTCAGTTTCTTAATGCAGCTGCATCACGATAAGGCTCACTAGATTAGATAGAGAGAGGTCAGAAAACATTAATTCCGCCGCTCCTTCGGTCATGACTGGCCGATCAAATCTGTTCACTACTGACTCTGTCACCGGTGCCAATGGCCTGGAAGTTATTTAATTTTCATTAAAGTGTAATGCAGTACTTTTATTGCAGTGTCGAGCTCATCAGCGCATATGATGGCTATCCGTAACCTGCGATTACTCCACAGACCACACGACGCGTTACACCCGTAATGTGATCACGCATATAGTCTTAGCGTCCACGAATATTCTTGTAATGACTGTTACAGCTCAAAGCAGTTCATAACTAAGCCTTACGACACGTTTAACCATCTTACAGACCCTCGTGGATGTGTAGAATTGACCTCACTATATGGTGCATTGTTGTCATTTTTCTACTCTGTCGGATACATGTGCAACAATTTTCTCTATCGATCTCTTCCGCTTTTCTTTCTTTCTCAAAACTAATGTTGTACATGGGAAGAATGTAGACTCTTGCAGCTTAGGAAAGATCATTTCCGTTATTCTCACCAGAGACTTTTATCTGCTATACCAGGACTCTTCTCCTGGGTCTTCAAACCATTGCTAAACGTCCGTATGGTGTGATCTATACTTTACCAATGGTTGATGAAAAGAGATCAGATAGTCCTTATGAAATTATCAATTAATATCCCACACAGCACTTTGTCTTCATTGGTATCTTAGCTTAGAAGCTAATATGGTTTGTTTTATTTATATCATTATTTTAGTAAATAACTATTTTTCATGAGATAGATACCGATCAATATAACAAAGACGTTATGTTGTGAAATCATAATATTTTTCGCTTCTTTTAAACCCTATCACCATTCGCATCCTAAGCGTCTAGTTTCTTTTTTACGACTATTTATAATCTGCGTAATTTACGTGATGACGTAATATATATTTTCTTAATATTGTTTATCATTACTTGTTTACATACCATAAGGATCGGAAAAAGTGTGCAGATTTTGAAGCATGCTTGAAAATTCAATACGAGTAAAACGGAAGGATTACAGCTATTAAGTAGAACATATGATGAAAACAGTTTTTTATACACTATTTCAGGATGGCAGAGTCTTTTTGATACTCCCTGTAGTGTACATAGCCTTCCTTTGACTTCTTAATGCTGCGCGCATCAAGATAAGGCTCACTAGAATTAGGTATATAGAGGCTGAAAACAATTTAATTCCACGGACTCCTTCGGTCATGACTGGCCGATCAAAATCTTCACTACTGACGTCTGTCCCGTTGCCAATGGACATGGAAGTTATTTATTTTCATTAAAAATGTAATGCAGTACTTTTATTGCAGTGTCAAGCTCCATCAAGAGATATGATAGCTATCCGTAACCCGCGTATACTCCTACACACGACGCGTTTACCCCGTAAGGAACATATAGTCTTAAAGTCCACGAATATTCTTTGTAATGACTGTTACAGCTCAAAGCAGTTCTTAAATGCGCTGCATCACGATAAGGCTCACTAGATTAGATATAGATAGGCAGGAACAATTTAATTCCACGCTCCTTCGGTCATGACTGGCCGATCAAAATCTTCACTACTGACTCTGTCACCGGTGCCAATGGCCATGGAAGTTATTTATTTTCATTAAAAATGTAATGCAGTACTTTTATTGCAGTTTCGAGCTCCATCAAGAGGATATGATAGCTATCTCGTAACCCTGCCGTATACTCCTACACACGACGCCGTTACCCGTAAGGATCACATATAGTCTTAACGTCCACGAATATTCTTGTAATGACTGTTACAGCTCAAAGCAGTTCATAACTAAGCCTTACGACACGTTTAACCATCTTACAGACCCTCGTGGAGTGTGTAGAATTGACCTCAACATATGGTGCATTTTTGTCATTTTTTCTACTCTGGGAAATTTTTTGCAAAATTTTCTCTTCGATTTTTGTTCTTTTCAACTATGTTGTACATGGGAAGAATGTAAGACTTTCAGCTTAGTTTCAGTTAATTTCACCAGAAACTTTATTGCTTATAAAGGAATTTATTTGGTTCAACAACATGCTAAAATCAGTATGGTGGATCTAATACTTTACCAATGTTGATGGAATAAATATCAGATATTCCTTATGAATTACCCAATTATAAAACACAGCACTTTGTTCAATTGGTATCTTAGCTTAGAAGCTAATAGTGTTTGTTTAATGATATCATTATTTTAGTAAATAACTATTTTTCATGAGATAGATACCGATCAAATATAACAAAGAGTTATGTTGTGAAATCATAAATATTTTTCGCTTCTTTTTAAACCCTATCCCATTCCAATCCTGCGTCTAGTTTCTTTTTTCATGATTTATAATCTGCGTAATTTACGTGAGGACGTAATATATATTTTCTTAATATTGTGTTTATCAGTACTTGTTACATACCATAAGGATCGGAAAAGGTGCAGATTTTGAGCATGGCTTGAAAATTCAATACGAGTAAAACGGAAGGAGTTAAGCTATTTAAGTAGAACATATGATGAAAACAAGTTTTTTATACACTATTTCAGGATGGCAGAGTCTTTTTGATTACTCCTGTAGTGTACATAGCCTTCCTTTGACCTTCTTAAATGCTGCTGCATTAAGATAAGGCCTCACTAGAATTAGGTATATAGAGGCAGAAAACAATTTAATTCCCACCGCTCCTTCGGTCATGACTGGCAGATCAAAATCTTCACTACTGACTCTGTCACCGGTGCCAATTGCCATGGAAGTTATTTATTTTCATTAAAAAATGTAATGCAGTACTTTTACTGCAGTGTCAAGCTCCATCATAGGATATGATGCTATCCGTAACCCGCGTATACTCCTACACACGACGCGTTACCCCCGTAAGGAACATATATAGTCTTAAAGTCCACGAATATTCTTGTAATGACTGTTACAGCTCAAAGCAGTTCTTAATGCAGCTGCATCACGATAAGGCTCACTAGAATTAGAAATAGAGAGGCAGAAAAACAATTAATTCCCACCGCTCCTTCGGTCATGACTGGCTGATCAAAATCTTCACTACTGACTCTGTCACCGGTGCCAATGGCCATGGAAGTTATTTATTTTCATTAAAAAATGTAATGCAGTACTTTTATTGCAGTGTCGAGCTCCATCAAGAGGATATGATAGCTATCCGTAACCTGCGTATACTCCTACACACGACGCGTCACCCCGTAAGGATCACATATAGTCTTAACGTCCACGAATATTCTTGTAATGACTGTTACAGCTCAAAGCAGTTCATAACTAAGCCTTACGACACGTTTAACCATCTTACAGACCCTCGTGGATGTGTAGAATTGACCTCAACATATGGTGCATTTTTGTCATTTTTTCTACTCTGGGAAATTTTTTGCAAAATTTTCTCTTCGATTTTGTTCTTTTTAAACTATGTTGTACATGGGAAGAATGTAAGACTTTCAGCTTAGTTTCAGTTAATTTCACCAGAAACTTTTATTGCTATAAAGGAATTTATTTGGGTTCAAACCATGCTAAAATCAGTATGGTGGATCTAATACTTTACCAATGTTGATGGAAAAGATATCAGATATTCCTTATGAAATTACCAATTAATAAACACAGCACTTTGTTCAATTGGTATCTTAGCTTAGAAGCTAATATGGTTTGTTTAATTATATCATTATTTTAGTAAATAACTATTTTTCATGAGATAGATACCGATCAAATATAACAAAGAGTTATGTTGTGAATCATAAATATTTTTCGCTTCTTTTTAAACCCTATCCCATTCCAATCCTGCGTCTAGTTTCTTTTTTCACTATTTATAATCTGCGTAATTTACGTGAGGACGTAATATATATTTTCTTAATATTGTGTTTATCAGTACTTGTTACATACCATAATGATCGGAAAAAGGTGCAGATTCTGAAGCATGGCTTGAAATTCAATACGAGTAAACGGAAGGAGTTACAGCTAATTTAAGTAGAACATATGATGAAAACAAGTTTTTTATACACTATTTCAGGATGGCAGAGTCTTTTTGATTACTCCTGTAGTGTACATAGCCTTCCTTTGACCTTCTTAAATGCTGCTGCATCAAGATAAGGCTCACTAGAATTAGGTATATAGAGGCAGAAAACAATTTAATTCCCACCGCTCCTTCGGTCATGACTGGCCGATCAAAATCTTCACTACTGACTCTGTCACCGGTGCCAATGGCCATGGAAGTTATTTATTTTCATTAAAAAATGTAATGCAGTACTTTTATTGCAGTGTCGAGCTCCATCAAGAGGATATGATAGCTATCCGTAACCTGCGTATACTCCTACACACGACGCGTTACCCCGTAAGGATCACATATAGTCTTAACGTCCACGAATATTCTCGTAATGACTGTTACAGCTCAAAGCAGTTCTTAAATGCAGCTGCATCACGATAAGGCTCACTAGAATTAGATATAGAGAGGCAGAAAACAATTTAATTCCCACCGCTCCTTCGGTCATGACTGGCCGATCAAAATCTTCACTACTGACTCTGTCACCGGTGCCAATGGCCATGGAAGTTATTTATTTTCATTAAAAAATGTAATGCAGTACTTTTATTGCAGTGTCAAGCTCCATCAAGAGGATATGATAGCTATCCGTAACCCGCGTATACTCCTACACACGACGCGTTACCCCGTAAGGAACATATATAGTCTTAAAGTCCACGAATATTCTTGTAATGACTGTTACAGCTCAAAGCAGTTCTTAAATGCAGCTGCATCACGATAAGGCTCACTAGAATTAGATATAGAGAGGCAGGAAAACAATTTAATTCCCACCGCTCCTTCGGTCATGACTGGCCGATCAAAATCTTCACTACTGACTCTGTCACCGGTGCCAATGGCCATGGAAGTTATTTATTTTCATTAAAAAATGTAATGCAGTACTTTTATTGCAGTGTCGAGCTCCATCAAGAGGATATGATAGCTATCCGTAACCTGCGTATACTCCTACACACGACGCGTTACCCCGTAAGGATCACATATAGTCTTAACGTCCACGAATATTCTTGTAATGACTGTTACAGCTCAAAGCAGTTCATAACTAAGCCTTACGACACGTTTAACCATCTTACAGACCCTCGTGGATGTGTAGAATTGACCTCAACATATGGTGCATTTTTGTCATTTTTTCTACTCTGGGAAATTTTTTGCAAAATTTTCTCTTCGATTTTGTTCTTTTTAAACTATGTTGTACATGGGAAGAATGTAAGACTTTCAGCTTAGTTTCAGTTAATTTCACCAGAAACTTTTATTGCTATAAAGGAATTTATTTGGGTTCAAAACCAATGCTAAAATCAGTATGGTGGATCTAATACTTTACCAATGTTGATGGAAAAGATATCAGATATTCCTTATGAAATTACCAATTAATAAACACAGCACTTTGTTCAATTGGTATCTTAGCTTAGAAGCTAATATGGTTTGTTTAATTATATCATTATTTTAGTAAATAACTATTTTTCATGAGATAGATACCGATCAATATAACAAAGAGTTATGTTGTGAAATCATAAATATTTTTCGCTTCTCTTTTAAACCCTATCCCATTCCAATCCTGCGTCTAGTTTCTTTTTTCACTATTTATAATCTGCGTAATTTACGTGAGGACGTAATATATATTTTCTTAATATTGTGTTTATCAGTACTTGTTACATACCATAAGGATCGGAAAAAGGTGCAGATTTTGAAGCATGGCTTGAAAATTCAATACGAGTAAAACGGAAGGAGTTACAGCTAATTTAAGTAGAACATATGATGAAAACAAGTTTTTTATACACTATTTCAGGATGGCAGAGTCTTTTTGATTACTCCTGTAGTGTACATAGCCTTCCTTTGACCTTCTTAAATGCTGCTGCATAAGATAAGGCTCACTAGAATTAGGTATATAGAGGCAGAAAACAATTTAATTCCCACCGCTCCTTCGGTCATGACTGGCCGATCAAAATCTTCACTACTGACTCTGTCACCGGTGCCAATGGCCATGGAAGTTATTTATTTTCATTAAAAAATGTAATGCAGTACTTTTATTGCAGTGTCAAGCTCCATCAATAGGATATGATAGCTATCCGTAACCCGCGTATACTCCTACACACGACGCGTTACCCCGTAAGGAACATATATAGTCTTAAAGTCCACGAATATTCTTGTAATGACTGTTACAGCTCAAAGCAGTTCTTAAATGCAGCTGCATCACGATAAGGCTCACTAGAATTAGATATAGAGAGGCAGAAAACAATTTAATTCCCACCGCTCCTTCGGTCATGACTGGCCGATCAAAATCTTCACTACTGACTCTGTCACCGGTGCAATGGCCATGGAAGTTATTTATTTTCATTAAAAAATGTAATGCAGTACTTTTATTGCAGTGTCGAGCTCCATCAAGAGGATATGATAGCTATCCGTAACCTGCGTATACTCCTACACACGACGCGTTACCCCGTAAGGATCACATATAGTCTTAACGTCCACGAATATTCTTGTAATGACTGTTACAGCTCAAAGCAGTTCATAAACTAAGCCTTACGACACGTTTAACCATCTTACAGACCCTCGTGGATGTGTAGAATTGACCTCAACATATGGTGCATTTTTGTCATTTTTTCTACTCTGGGAAATTTTTTGCAAAATTTTCTCTTCGATTTTGTTCTTTTTAAACTATGTTGTACATGGGAAGAATGTAAGACTTTCAGCTTAGTTTCAGTTAATTTCACCAGAAACTTTTATTGCTATAAAGGAATTTATTTGGGTTAAAACCAATGCTAAAATCAGTATGGTGGATCTAATACTTTACCAATGTTTGATGGAAAAGATATCAGATATTCCTTATGAAATTACCAATTAATAAACACAGCACTTTGTTCAATTGGTATCTTAGCTTAGAAGCTAATATGGTTTGTTTAATTATATCATTATTTTAGTAAATAACTATTTTTCATGAGATAGATACCGATCAAATATAACAAAGAGTTATGTTGTGAAATCATAAATATTTTTCGCTTCTTCTTTAAACCCTATCCCATTCCAATCCTGCGTCTAGTTTCTTTTTTCACTATTTATAATCTGCGTAATTTACGTGAGGACGTAATATATATTTTCTTAATATTGTGTTTATCAGTACTTGTTACATACCATAAGGATCGGAAAAAGGTGCAGATTTTGAAGCATGGCTTGAAAATTCAATACGAGTAAAACGGAAGGAGTTACAGCTAATTTAAGTAGAACATATGATGAAAACAAGTTTTTTATACACTATTTCAGGATGGCAGAGTCTTTTTGATTACTCCTGTAGTGTACATAGCCTTCCTTTGACCTTCTTAAATGCTGCTGCATCAAGATAAGGCTCACTAGAATTAGGTATATAGAGGCAGAAAACAATTTAATTCCCACCGCTCCTTCGGTCATGACTGGCCGATCAAAATCTTCACTACTGACTCTGTCACCGGTGCCAATGGCCATGGAAGTTATTTATTTTCATTAAAAAATGTAATGCAGTACTTTTATTGCAGTGTCAAGCTCCATCAATAGGATATGATAGCTATCCGTAACCCGCGTATACTCCTACACACGACGCGTTACCCCGTAAGGAACATATATAGTCCTTAAAGTCCACGAATATTCTTGTAATGACTGTTACAGCTCAAAGCAGTTCTTAAATGCAGCTGCATCACGATAAGGCTCACTAGAATTAGATATAGAGAGGCAGAAAACAATTTAATTCCCACCGCTCCTTCGGTCATGACTGGCCGATCAAAATCTTCACTACTGACTCTGTCACCGGTGCCATGGCCATGGAAGTTATTTATTTTCATTAAAAAATGTAATGCAGTACTTTTATTGCAGTGTCGAGCTCCATCAAGAGGATATGATAGCTATCCGTAACCTGCGTATACTCCTACACACGACGCGTTACCCCGTAAGGATCACATATAGTCTTAACGTCCACGAATATTCTTGTAATGACTGTTACAGCTCAAAGCAGTTCATAACTAAGCCTTACGACACGTTTAACCATCTTACAGACCCTCGTGGATGTGTAGAATTGACCTCAACATATGGTGCATTTTTGTCATTTTTTCTACTCTGGGAAATTTTTTGCAAATTTTCTCTTCGATTTTGTTCTTTTTAAACTATGTTGTACATGGGAAGAATGTAAGACTTTCAGCTTAGTTTCAGTTAATTTCACCAGAAACTTTTATTGCTATAAAGGAATTTATTTGGGTTCAAACCAATGCTAAAATCAGTATGGTGGATCTAATACTTTACCAATGTTGATGAAAAGATATCAGATATTCCTTATGAAATTACCAATTAATAACACAGCACTTTGTTCAATTGGTATCTTAGCTTAGAAGCTAATATGGTTTTGTTTAATTATATCATTATTTTAGTAAATAACTATTTTTCATGAGATAGATACCGATCAAATATAACAAAGAGTTATGTTGTGAAATCATAAATATTTTTTCGCTTCTTTTAAACCCTATCCCATTCCAATCCTGCGTCTAGTTTCTTTTTTCACTATTTATAATCTGCGTAATTTACGTGAGGACGTAATATATATTTTCTTAATATTGTGTTTATCAGTACTTGTTACATACCATCAGATCGGAAAAAGGTGCAGATTTTGAAGCATGCTTGAAAATCAATTACGATAAAAACGGAAGGAGTTACAGCTAATTTAAGTAGAACATATGATTGAAAACAAGTTTTTTATACACTATTTCAGGATGGCAGAGTCTTTTTGATTACTCCTGTAGTGTACATAGCCTTCCTTTGACCTTCTTAAATGCTGCTGCATCAAGATAAGGCTCACTAGAATTAGGTATATAGAGGCAGAAAACAATTTAATTCCCACCGCTTCCTTCGGTCATGACTGGCCGATCAAAATCTTCACTACTGACTCTGTCACCGGTGCCATGGCCATGGAAGTTTATTTATTTTCATTAAAAAATGTAATGCAGTACTTTTATTGCAGTGTCAAGCTCCATCATAGGATATGATAGCTATCCGTAACCCGCGTATACTCCTACACACGACGCGTTACCCCCGTAAGGAACATATATAGTCTTAAAGTCCACGAATATTCTTGTAATGACTGTTACAGCTCAAAGCAGTTCTTAAATGCAGCTGCATCACGATAAGGCTCACTAGAATTAGATATAGAAAGGCAGAAACAATTTAATTTCCCACCGCTCCTTCGGTCATGACTGGCCGATCAAAATCTTCACTACTGACTCTGTCACCGGTGCCATGGCCATGGAAGTTATTTATTTTCATTAAAAAATGTAATGCAGTACTTTTATTGCAGTGTCGAGCTCCATCAGAGGATATGATAGCTATCCGTAACCTGCGTATACTCCTACACACGACGCGTTACCCCGTAAGGATCACATATAGTCTTAACGTCCACGAATATTCTTGTAATGACTGTTACAGCTCAAAGCAGTTCATAACTAAGCCTTACGACACGTTTAACCATCTTACAGACCCTCGTGGATGTGTAGAATTGACCTCAACATATGGTGCATTTTTGTCATTTTTTCTACTCTGGGAAATTTTTTGCAAAATTTTCTCTTCGATTTTGTTCTTTTTAAACTATGTTGTACATGGGAAGAATGTAAGACTTTCAGCTTAGTTTCAGTTAATTTCACCAGAAACTTTTATTGCTATAAAGGAATTTATTTGGGTTAAACCATGCTAAAATCAGTATGGTGGATCTAATACTTTACCAATGTTGATGGAAAAGATATCAGATATTCCTTATGAAATTACCAATTAATAAACACAGCACTTTGTTCATTGGTATCTTAGCTTAGAAGCTAATAGTGTTTGTTTAATTATATCATTATTTTAGTAAATAACTATTTTTCATGAGATAGATACCGATCAAATATAACAAAGAGTTATGTTGTGAAATCATAAATATTTTTTCGCTTCTCTTTAAACCCTATCCCATTCCAATCCTGCGTCTAGTTTCTTTTTTTCACTATTTATAATCTGCGTAATTTACGTGAGGACGTAATATATATTTTCTTATATTGTGTTTATCAGTACTTGTTACATACCATAAGGATCGGAAAAAGGTGCAGATTTTGAAGCATGGCTTGAAAATTCAATACGAGTAAAACGGAAGGAGTTACAGCTAATTTAAGTAGAACATATGATGAAAACAAGTTTTTTATACACTATTTCAGGATGGCAGAGTCTTTTTGATTACTCCTGTAGTGTACATAGCCTTCCTTTGACCTTCTTAAATGCTGCTGCATCAAGATAAGGCTCACTAGAATTAGGTATATAGAGGCAGAAAACAATTTAATTCCCACCGCTCCTTCGGTCATGACTGGCCGATCAAAATCTTCACTACTGACTCTGTCACCGGTGCCAATGGCCATGGAAGTTATTTATTTTCATTAAAAAATGTAATGCAGTACTTTTATTGCAGTGTCAAGCTCCATCAATAGGATATGATAGCTATCCGTAACCCGCGTATACTCCTACACACGACGCGTTACCCCGTAAGGAACATATATAGTCTTAAAGTCCACGAATATTCTTGTAATGACTGTTACAGCTCAAAGCAGTTCTTAAATGCAGCTGCATCACGATAAGGCTCACTAGAATTAGATATAGAGAGGCAGAAAACAATTTAATTCCCACCGCTCCTTCGGTCATGACTGGCCGATCAAAATCTTCACTACTGACTCTGTCACCGGTGCCAATGGCCGTGGAAGTTATTTATTTTCATTAAAAAATGTAATGCAGTACTTTTATTACAGTGTCGAGCTCCATCAAGAGGATATGATAGCTATCCGTAACCTGCGTATACTCCTACACACGACGCGTTACCCCGTAAGGATCACATATAGTCTTAACGTCCCCGAATATTCTTGTAATGACTGTTACAGCTCAAAGCAGTTCATAACTAAGCCTTACGACACGTTTAACCATCTTACAGACCCTCGTGGATGTGTAGATTGACCTCAACATATGGTGCATTTTTGTCATTTTTTCTACTCTGGGAAATTTTTTGCAAAATTTTCTCTTCGATTTTGTTCTTTTTAAACTATGTTGTACATGGAAGAATGTAAGACTTTCAGCTTAGTTTCAGTTAATTTTCACCAGAAACTTTTATTGCTATAAAGGAATTTATTTGGGTTCAAACCAATGCTAAAATCAGTATGGTGGATCTAATACTTTTACCAATGTTGATGGAAAAGATATCAGATATTCCTTATGAAATTACCATTAATAAACACAGCACTTTGTTCAATTGGTATCTTAGCTTAGAAGCTAATATGGTTTGTTTAATTATATCATTATTTTAGTAAATAACTATTTTCATGAGATAGATACCGATCAAATATAACAAAGAGTTATGTTGTGAATCATAAATATTTTTTGCTTCTTTTTTAAACCCTATCCATTCCATTCCATCCTGCGTCTAGTTTCTTTTTTCACTATTTATAATCTGCGTATTTACGTGAGGACGTAATATATATTTTCTTATATTGTGTTTATCAGTACTTGTTACATACCATAAGGATCGGAAAAAGGTGCAGATTTTGAAGCATGGCTTGAAAATTCAATACGAGTAAAACGGAAGGAGTTACAGCTAATTTAAGTAGAACATATGATGAAAACAAGTTTTTTATACACTATTTCAGGATGGCAGAGTCTTTTTGATTACTCCTGTAGTGTACATAGCCTTCCTTTGACCTTCTTAAATGCTGCCTGCATCAAGATAAGGCTCACTAGAATTAGGTATATAGAGGCTGAAAACAATTTAATTCCCACCGCTCCTTCGGTCATGACTGGCCGATCAAATCTTCACTACTGACTCTGTCACCGGTGCCAATGGCCATGAGTTATTTATTTTCATTAAAAAATGTATGCAGTACTTTTATTGCAGTGTCAAGCTCCATCAAGAGATATGATAGCTATCCGTAACCCGCGTATACTCCTACACACGACGCGTTACCCGTAAGGAACATATATAGTCTTAAAGTCCACGAATATTCTTGTAATGACTGTTACAGCTCAAAGCAGTTCTTAATGCAGCTGCATCACGATAAGGCTCACTAGAATTAGATATAGAGAGGCAGAAAACAATTTAATTCCCACCGCTCCTTCGGTCATGACTGGCCGATCAAAATCTTCACTACTGACTCTGTCACCGTGCCAATGGCCATGGAAGTTATTTATTTTCATTAAAAAATGTAATGCAGTACTTTTATTGCAGTGTCGAGCTCCATCAAGAGGATATGATAGCTATCCGTAACCTGCGTATACTCCTACACACGACGCGTTACCCCGTAAGGATCACATATAGTCTTAACGTCCACGAATATTCTTGTAATGACTGTTACAGCTCAAAGCAGTTCATAACTAAGCCTTACGACACGTTTAACCATCTTACAGACCCTCGTGGATGTGTAGAATTGACCTCAACATATGGTGCATTTTTGTCATTTTTTCTACTCTGGGAAATTTTTTGCAAAATTTTCTCTTCGATTTTGTTCTTTTTAACTATGTTGTACATGGGAAGAATGTAAGACTTTCAGCTTAGTTTCAGTTAATTTCACCAGAAACTTTTATTGCTATAAAGGAATTTATTTGGGTTAAAACCAATGCTAAAATCAGTATGGTGGATCTAATACTTTACCAATGTTGATGGAAAAGATATCAGATATTCCTTATGAAATTACCATTAATAAACACAGCACTTTGTTCAATTGTATCTTAGCTTAGAAGCTAATATGGTTTGTTTAATTATATCATTATTTTAGTAAATAACTATTTTTCATGAGATAGATACCGATCAAATATAACAAAGAGTTATGTTGTGAAATCATAAATATTTTTCGCTTCTCTTTAAACCCTATCCCATTCCAATCCTGCGTCTAGTTTCTTTTTTCACTATTTATAATCTGCGTAATTTACGTGAGGACGTAATATATATTTTCTTAATATTGTGTTTATCAGTACTTGTTACATACCATAAGGATCGGAAAAAAGGTGCAGATTTTGAAGCATGGCTTGAAAATTCAATACGAGTAAAACGAAGGAGTTACAGCTAATTTAAGTAGAACATATGATGAAACAAGTTTTTATACACTATTTCAGGATGGCAGAGTCTTTTTGATTACTCCTGTAGTGTACATAGCCTTCCTTTGACCTTCTTAAATGCTGCTGCATTAAGATAAGGCTCACTAGAATTAGGTATATAGAGGCAGAAAACAATTTAATTCCCACCGCTCCTTCGGTCATGACTGCCGATCAAAATCTTCACTACTGACTCTGTCACCGGTGCCAATGGCCATGGAAGTTATTTATTTTCATTAAAAAATGTAATGCAGTACTTTTATTGCAGTGTCAAGCTCCATCAATAGGATATGATAGCTATCCGTAACCCGCGTATACTCCTACACACGACGCGTTACCCCGTAAGGAACATATATAGTCTTAAAGTCCACGAATATTCTTGTAATGACTGTTACAGCTCAAAGCAGTTCTTAATGCAGCTGCATCACGATAAGGCTCACTAGAATTAGATATAGAGAGGCAGAAAACATTTAATTCCCACCGCTCCTTCGGTCATGACTGGCCGATCAAAATCTTCACTACTGACTCTGTCACCGGTGCCATGGCCGTGGAAGTTATTATTTTCATTAAAAATGTAATGCAGTACTTTTATTACAGTGTCGAGCTCCATCAAGAGGATATGATAGCTATCCGTACCTGCGTATACTCCTACACACGACGCGTTACCCCGTAAGGATCACATATAGTCTTAAACGTCCCCGAATATTCTTGTAATGACTGTTACAGCTCAAAGCAGTTCATAACTAAGCCTTACGACACGTTTAACCATCTTACAGACCCTCGTGGATGTGTAGAATTGACCCTCACATATGGTGCATTTTTGTCATTTTTTCTACTCTGGGAAATTTTTTGCAAATTTTCTCTTCGATTTTTGTTCTTTTTAACTATGTTGTACATGGAAGAATGTAAGACTTTCAGCTTAGTTTCAGTTAATTTCACCAGAAACTTTTATTGCTATAAAGGAATTTATTTGGGTTAAACCAATGCTAAAATCAGTATGGTGGATCTAATACTTTACCAATGTTGATGGAAAAGATATCAGATATTCCTTATGAAATTACCAATTAATAAACACAGCACTTTGTTCAATTGGTATCTTAGCTTAGAAGCTAATATGGTTTGTTTAATTATATCATTATTTTAGTAAATAACTATTTTTCATGAGATAGATACCGATCAAATATAACAAAGAGTTATGTTGTGAAATCATAAATATTTTTCGCTTCTCTTTAAACCCTATCCCATTCCAATCCTGCGTCTAGTTTTCTTTTTTCACTATTTATAATCTGCGTAATTTACGTGAGGACGTAATATATATTTTCTTAATATTGTGTTTATCAGTACTTGTTACATACCATAAGGATCGGAAAAAGGTGCAGATTTTGAAGCATGGCTTGAAAATTCAATACGAGTAAAACGGAGGAGTTACAGCTAATTTAAGTAGAACATATGATGAAAACAAGTTTTTTATACACTATTTCAGGATGGCAGAGTCTTTTTGATTACTCCTGTAGTGTACATAGCCTTCCTTTGACCTTCTTAAATGCTGCTGCATTAAGATAAGCTCACTAGAATTAGGTATATAGAGGCAGAAAACAATTTAATTCCCACCGCTCCTTCGGTCATGACTGGCCGATCAAATCTTCACTACTGACTCTGTCACCGGTGCCAATGGCCATGGAAGTTATTTATTTTCATTAAAAAATGTAATGCAGTACTTTTATTGCAGTGTCAAGCTCCATCATAGGATATGATAGCTATCCGTAACCCGCGTATACTCCTACACACGACGCGTTACCCCGTAAGGAACATATATAGTCTTAAAGTCCACGAATATTCTTGTAATGACTGTTACAGCTCAAAGCAGTTCTTAAATGCAGCTGCATCACGATAAGGCTCACTAGAATTAGATATAGAGAGGCAGAAAACAATTTAATTCCCACCGCTCCTTCGGTCATGACTGGCCGATCAAAATCTTCACTACTGACTGCTGTCACCGGTGCCAATGGCCGTGGAAGTTATTTATTTTCATTAAAAATGTAATGCAGTACTTTATTACAGTGTCGAGCTCCATCAAGAGGATATGATAGCTATCCGTAACCTGCGTATACTCCTACACACGACGCGTTACCCCGTAAGGATCACATATAGTCTTAACGTCCCCGAATATTCTTGTAATGACTGTTACAGCTCAAAGCAGTTCATAACTAAGCCTTACGACACGTTTAACCATCTTACAGACCCTCGTGGATGTGTAGAATTGACCTCAACATATGGTGCATTTTGTCATTTTTTCTACTCTGGGAAATTTTTTGCAAAATTTTCTCTTCGATTTTGTTCTTTTTAAACTATGTTTGTACATGGGAAGAATGTAAGACTTTCAGCTTAGTTTCAGTTAATTTCACCAGAAACTTTTATTGCTATAAAGGAATTTATTTTGGGTTCAAACCAATGCTAAAATCAGTATGGTGGATCTAATACTTTACCAATGTTGATGGAAAAGATATCAGATATTCCTTATGAAATTACCAATTAATAACACAGCACTTTGTTCAATTGGTATCTTAGCTTAGAAGCTAATATGGTTTGTTTAATTATATCATTATTTTAGTAAATAACTATTTTTCATGAGATAGATACCGATCAAATATAACAAAGAGTTATGTTGTGAAATCATAAATTTTTTCGCTTCTTTTTAAACCCTATCCCATTCCAATCCTGCGTCTAGTTTCTTTTTTCACTATTTATAATCTGCGTAATTTACGTGAGGACGTAATATATATTTTCTTAATATTGTGTTTATCAGTACTTGTTACATACCATAAGGATCGGAAAAAAGGTGCAGATTTTGAAGCATGGCTTGAAAATTCAATACGAGTAAAACGGAAGGAGTTACAGCTAATTTAAGTAGAACATATGATGAAAACAAGTTTTTTATACACTATTTCAGGATGGCAGAGTCTTTTTGATTACTCCTGTAGTGTACATAGCCTTCCTTTGACCTTCTTAAATGCTGCTGCATCAAGATAAGGCTCACTAGAATTAGG
This sequence comes from Metacarcinus magister, assembly GCA_029783475.1. NCBI lineage: Eukaryota > Metazoa > Arthropoda > Malacostraca > Decapoda > Cancridae > Metacarcinus > Metacarcinus magister. Next base: position 5,722,794 of record JAPQNM010000036.1, read on the forward strand.
TATATAGAGGCTGAAAACATTTAATTCCCACCGCTCCTTCGGTCATGACTGGCCGATCAAAATCTTCACTACTGACTCTGTCACCGGTGCCATGGCCATGGAAGTTATTTATTTTCATTAAAAATGTAATGCAGTACTTTTATTGCAGTGTCAAGCTCCATCAAGAGGATATGATAGCTATCCGTACCCGCGTATACTCCTACACACGACGCGTTACCCCGTAAGGAACATATATAGTCTTAAAGTCCACGATATTCTTGTAATGACTGTTACAGCTCAAAGCAGTTCTTAAATGCAGCTGCATCACGATAAGGCTCACTAGAATTAGATATAGAGAGGCAGAAAACAATTTAATTCCCACCGCTCCTTCGGTCATGACTGGCCGATCAAAATCTTCACTACTGACTCTGTCACCGGTGCCAATGGCCATGGAAGTTATTTATTTTCATTAAAAATGTAATGCAGTACTTTTATTGCAGTGTCGAGCTCCATCAAGAGGATATGATAGCTATCCGTAACCTGCGTATACTCCTACACACGACGCGTTACCCCGTAAGGATCACATATAGTCTTAACGTCCACGAATATTCTTGTAATGACTGTTACAGCTCAAAGCAGTTCATAACTAAGCCTTACGACACGTTTAACCATCTTACAGACCCTCGTGGATGTGTAGAATTGACCTCAACATATGGTGCATTTTTGTCATTTTTTCTACTCTGGGAAATTTTTTGCAAAATTTTCTCTTCGATTTTGTTCTTTTTAAACTATGTTGTACATGGGAAGAATGTAAGACTTTCAGCTTAGTTTCAGTTAATTTCACCAGAAACTTTTATTGCTATAAAGGAATTTATTTGGGTTAAAACCAATGCTAAAATCAGTATGGTGGATCTAATACTTTACCAATGTTGATGGAAAAGATATCAGATATTCCTTATGAAATTACCAATTAATAAACACAGCACTTTGTTCATTGGTATCTTAGCTTAGAAGCTAATATGGTTTGTTTTAATTATATCATTATTTTAGTAAATAACTATTTTTCATGAGATAGATACCGATCAAATATAACAAAGAGTTATGTTGTGAAATCATAAATATTTTTTCGCTTCTTTTTAACCCTATCCCATTCCAATACTGCGTCTAGTTTCTTTTTTCACTATTTATAATCTGCGTAATTTACGTGAGGACGTAATATATATTTTCTTAATATTGTGTTTATCAGTACTTGTTTACATACCATAAGGATCGGAAAAAGGTGCAGATTTTGAAGCATGGCTTGAAATTCAATACGAGTAAAACGGAAGGAGTTACAGCTAATTTAAGTAGAACATATGATGAAAACAAGTTTTTTATACACTATTTCAGGATGGCAGAGTCTTTTTGATTACTCCTGTAGTGTACATAGCCTTCCTTTGACCTTCTTAAATGCTGCTGCATCAAGATAAGGCTCACTAGAATTAGGTATATAGAGGCAGAAAACAATTTAATTCCCACCGCTCCTTCGGTCATGACTGGCCGATCAAAATCTTCACTACTGACTCTGTCACCGGTGCCAATGGCCATGGAAGTTATTTATTTTCATTAAAAAATGTAATGCAGTACTTTTATTGCAGTGTCGAGCTCCATCAAGAGGATATGATAGCTATCCGTAACCTGCGTATACTCCTACACACGACGCGTTACCCCGTAAGGATCACATATAGTCTTAACGTCCACGAATATTCTTGTAATGACTGTTACAGCTCAAAGCAGTTCATAACTAAGCCTTACGACACGTTTAACCATCTTACAGACCCTCGTGGATGTGTAGAATTGACCTCAACATATGGTGCATTTTTGTCATTTTTTCTACTCTGGGAAATTTTTTGCAAAATTTTCTCTTCGATTTTGTTCTTTTTTAAACTATGTTGTACATGGGAAGAATGTAAGACTTTCAGCTTAGTTTCAGTTAATTTCACCAGAAACTTTTATTGCTATAAAGGAATTTATTTGGGTTAAAACCAATGCTAAAATCAGTATGGTGGATCTAATACTTTACCAATGTTGATGGAAAAGATATCAGATATTCCTTATGAAATTACCAATTAATAAACACAGCACTTTGTTCAATTGGTATCTTAGCTTAGAAGCTAATATGGTTTGTTAATTATATCATTATTTTAGTAAATAACTATTTTTCATGAGATAGATACCGATCAAATATAACAAAGAGTTATGTTGTGAAATCATAAATATTTTTCGCTTCTCTTTAAACCCTATCCCATTCCAATCCTGCGTCTAGTTTCTTTTTTCACTATTTATAATCTGCGTAATTTACGTGAGGACGTAATATATATTTTCTTAATATTGTGTTTATCAGTACTTGTTACATACCATAAGGATCGGAAAAAGGTGCAGATTTTGAAGCATGGCTTGAAAATTCAATACGAGTAAAACGGAAGGAGTTACAGCTAATTTAAGTAGAACATATGATGAAAACAAGTTTTTTATACACTATTTCAGGATGGCAGAGTCTTTTTGATTACTCCTGTAGTGTACATAGCCTTCCTTTGACCTTCTTAAATGCTGCTGCATCAAGATAAGGCTCACTAGAATTAGGTATATAGAGGCAGAAAACAATTTAATTCCCACCGCTCCTTCGGTCATGACTGGCCGATCAAAATCTTCACTACTGACTCTGTCACCGGTGCCAATGGCCATGGAAGTTATTTATTTTCATTAAAAAATGTAATGCAGTACTTTTATTGCAGTGTCAAGCTCCATCAATAGGATATGATAGCTATCCGTACCCGCGTATACTCCTACACACGACGCGTTACCCCGTAAGGAACATATATAGTCTTAAAGTCCACGAATATTCTTGTAATGACTGTTACAGCTCAAAGCAGTTCTTAAATGCAGCTGCATCACGATAAGGCTCACTAGAATTAGATATAGAAAGGCAGAAAACATTTAATTCCCACCGCTCCTTCGGTCATGACTGGCCGATCAAAATCTTCACTACTGACTCTGTCACCGGTGCCAATGGCCATGGAAGTTATTTATTTTCATTAAAAAATGTAATGCAGTACTTTTATTGCAGTGTCGAGCTCCATCAAGAGGATATGATAGCTATCCGTAACCTGCGTATACTCCTACACACGACGCGTTACCCCGTAAGGATCACATATAGTCTTAACGTCCACGAATATTCTTGTAATGACTGTTACAGCTCAAAGCAGTTCATAACTAAGCCTTACGACACGTTTAACCATCTTACAGACCCTCGTGGATGTGTAGAATTGACCTCAACATATGGTGCATTTTTGTCATTTTTTCTACTCTGGGAAATTTTTGCAAAATTTTCTCTTCGATTTTGTTCTTTTTAAACTATGTTGTACATGGGAAGAATGTAAGACTTTCAGGTTAGTTTCGGTTAATTTCACCAGAAACTTTTATTGCTATAAAGGAATTTATTTGGGTTCAAACCAATGCTAAAATCAGTATGGTGGATCTAATACTTTACCAATGTTGATGGAAAAGATATCAGATATTCCTTATGAAATTACCAATTAATAAACACAGCACTTTGTTCAATTGGTATCTTAGCTTAGAAGCTAATATGTGTTTGTTTAATTATATCATTATTTTAGTAAATAACTATTTTCATGAGATAGATACCGATCAAATATAACAAAGAGTTATGTTGTGAAATCATAAATATTTTTCGCTTCTTTTTAAACCCTATCCCATTCCAATCCTGCGTCTAGTTTCTTTTTTCACTATTTATAATCTGCGTAATTTACGTGAGGACGTAATATATATTTTCTTAATATTGTGTTTATCAGTATTTGTTACATACCATAAGGATCGGAAAAAGGTGCAGATTTTGAAGCATAGCTTGAAAATTCAATACGAGTAAAACGGAAGGAGTTACAGCTAATTTAAGTAGAACATATGATGAAAGAAGTTTTTTATACACTATTTCAGGATGGCAGAGTCTTTTTGATTACTCCTGTAGTGTACATAGCCTTCCTTTGACCTTCTTAAATGCTGCTGCATCAAGATAAGGCTCACTAGAATTAGGTATATAGAGGCAGAAAACAATTTAATTCCCACCGCTCCTTCGGTCATGACTGGCCGATCAAAATCTTCACTACTGACTCTGTCACCGGTGCCAATGGCCATGGAAGTTATTTATTTTCATTAAAAAATGTAATGCAGTACTTTTATTGCAGTGTCAAGCTCCATCAAGAGGATATGATAGCTATCCGTAACCCGCGTATACTCCTACACACGACGCGTTACCCCGTAAGGAACATATATAGTCTTAAAGTCCACGAATATTCTTGTAATGACTGTTACAGCTCAAAGCAGTTCTTAAATGCAGCTGCATCACGATAAGGCTCACTAGAATTAGATATAGAGAGGCAGAAAACAATTTAATTCCCACCGCTCCTTCGGTCATGACTGGCCGATCAAAATCTTCACTACTGACTCTGTCACCGGTGCCAATGGCCATGGAAGTTATTTATTTTCATTAAAAAATGTAATGCAGTACTTTTATTGCAGTGTCGAGCTCCATCAAGAGGATATGATAGCTATCCGTAACCTGCGTATACTCCTACACACGACGCGTTACCCCGTAAGGATCACATATAGTCTTAACGTCCACGAATATTCTTGTAATGACTGTTACAGCTCAAAGCAGTTCATAACTAAGCCTTACGACACGTTTAACCATCTTACAGACCCTCGTGGATGTGTAGAATTGACCTCAACATATGGTGCATTTTTGTCATTTTTTCTACTCTGGGAAATTTTTTGCAAAATTTTCTCTTCGATTTTGTTCTTTTTCAACTATGTTGTACATGGGAAGAATGTAAGACTTTCAGCTTAGTTTCAGTTAATTTCACCAGAAACTTTTATTGCTATAAAGGAATTTATTTGGGTTCAAACCAATGCTAAAATCAGTATGGTGGATCTAATACTTTACCAATGTTGATGGAATAAATATCAGATATTCCTTATGAAATTACCAATTAATAAACACAGCACTTTGTTCAATTGGTATCTTAGCTTAGAAGCTAATAGTGTTTGTTTAATGATATCATTATTTTAGTAAATAACTATTTTTCATGAGATAGATACCGATCAAATATAACAAAGAGTTATGTTGTGAAATCATAAATATTTTTCGCTTCTTTTTAAACCCTATCCCATTCCAATCCTGCGTCTAGTTTCTTTTTTCATGATTTATAATCTGCGTAATTTACGTGAGGACGTAATATATATTTTCTTAATATTGTGTTTATCAGTACTTGTTACATACCATAAGGATCGGAAAAAGGTGCAGATTTTGAAGCATGGCTTGAAAATTCAATACGAGTAAAACGGAAGGAGTTAGAGCTAATTTAAGTAGAACATATGATGAAAACAAGTTTTTTATACACTATTTCAGGATGGCAGAGTCTTTTTGATTACTCCTGTAGTGTACATAGCCTTCCTTTGACCTTCTTAAATGCTGCTGCATTAAGATAAGGCTCACTAGAATTAGGTATATAGAGGCAGAAAACATTTAATTCCCACCGCTCCTTCGGTCATGACTGGCAGATCAAAATCTTCACTACTGACTCTGTCACCGTGCCAATGGCCATGGAAGTTATTTATTTTCATTAAAAAATGTAATGCAGTACTTTTATTGCAGTGTCAAGCTCCATCAATAGGATATGATAGCTATCCGTAACCCGCGTATACTCCTACACACGACGCGTTACCCCGTAAGGAACATATATAGTCTTAAAGTCCACGAATATTCTTGTAATGACTGTTACAGCTCAAAGCAGTTCTTAAATGCAGCTGCATCACGATAAGGCTCACTAGAATTAGATATAGAGAGGCAGAAAACAATTTAATTCCCACCGCTCCTTCGGTCATGACTGGCTGATCAAAATCTTCACTACTGACTCTGTCACCGGTGCCAATGGCCATGGAAGTTATTTATTTTCATTAAAAAATGTAATGCAGTACTTTTATTGCAGTGTCGAGCTCCATCAAGAGGATATGATAGCTATCCGTAACCTGCGTATACTCCTACACACGACGCGTCACCCCGTAAGGATCACATATAGTCTTAACGTCCACGAATATTCTTGTAATGACTGTTACAGCTCAAAGCAGTTCATAACTAAGCCTTACGACACGTTTAACCATCTTACAGACCCTCGTGGATGTGTAGAATTGACCTCAACATATGGTGCATTTTTGTCATTTTTTCTACTCTGGGAAATTTTTTGCAAAATTTTCTCTTCGATTTTGTTCTTTTTAAACTATGTTGTACATGGGAAGAATGTAAGACTTTCAGCTTAGTTTCAGTTAATTTCACCAGAAACTTTTATTGCTATAAAGGAATTTATTTGGGTTCAAAACCAATGCTAAAATCAGTATGGTGGATCTAATACTTTACCAATGTTGATGGAAAGATATCAGATATTCCTTATGAAATTACCAATTAATAAACACAGCACTTTGTTCAATTGGTATCTTAGCTTAGAAGCTAATATGGTTTGTTTAATTATATCATTATTTTAGTAAATAACTATTTTTCATGAGATAGATACCGATCAAATATAACAAAGAGTTATGTTGTGAAATCATAAATATTTTTCGCTTCTCTTTTAAAACCCTATCCCATTCCAATCCTGCGTCTAGTTTCTTTTTTCACTATTTATAATCTGCGTAATTTACGTGAGGACGTAATATATATTTTCTTAATATTGTGTTTATCAGTACTTGTTACATACCATAAGGATCGGAAAAAGGTGCAGATTTTGAAGCATGGCTTGAAAATTCAATACGAGTAAAACGGAAGGAGTTACAGCTAATTTAAGTAGAACATATGATGAAAACAAGTTTTTTATACACTATTTCAGGATGGCAGAGTCTTTTTGATTACTCCTGTAGTGTACATAGCCTTCCTTTGACCTTCTTAAATGCTGCTGCATCAAGATAAGGCTCACTAGAATTAGGTATATAGAGGCAGAAAACAATTTAATTCCCACCGCTCCTTCGGTCATGACTGGCCGATCAAAATCTTCACTACTGACTCTGTCACCGGTGCCAATGGCCATGGAAGTTATTTATTTTCATTAAAAAATGTAATGCAGTACTTTTATTGCAGTGTCAAGCTCCATCAATAGGATATGATAGCTATCCGTAACCCGCGTATACTCCTACACACGACGCGTTACCCCGTAAGGAACATATATAGTCTTAAAGTCCACGAATATTCTTGTAATGACTGTTACAGCTCAAAGCAGTACTTAAATGCAGCTGCATCACGATAAGGCTCACTAGAATTAGATATAGAGAGGCAGAAAACAATTTAATTCCCACCGCTCCTTCGGTCATGACTGGCCGATCAAAATCTTCACTACTGACTCTGTCACCGGTGCCAATGGCCATGGAAGTTATTTATTTTCATTAAAAATGTAATGCAGTACTTTTATTGCAGTGTCGAGCTCCATCAAGAGGATATGATAGCTATCCGTAACCTGCGTATACTCCTACACACGACGCGTTACCCCGTAAGGATCACATATAGTCTTAACGTCCACGAATATTCTTGTAATGACTGTTACAGCTCAAAGCAGTTCATAACTAAGCCTTACGACACGTTTAACCATCTTACAGACCCTCGTGGATGTGTAGAATTGACCTCAACATATGGTGCATTTTTGTCATTTTTTCTACTTCTTGAAATTTTTTGCAAAATTTTCTCTTCGATTTTGTTCTTTTTCAACTATGTTGTACATGGGAAGAATGTAAGACTTTCAGCTTAGTTTCAGTTAATTTCACCAGAAACTTTTATTGCTATAAAGGAATTTATTTGGGTTCAAACCAATGCTAAAATCAGTATGGTGGATCTAATACTTTACCAATGTTGATGGAAAAGATATCAGATATTCCTTATGAAATTACCAATTAATAAACACAGCACTTTGTTCAATTGGTATCTTAGCTTAGAAGCTAATATGGTTTGTTTAATTATATCATTATTTTAGTAAATAACTATTTTTCATGAGATAGATACCGATCAAATATAACAAAGAGTTATGTTGTGAAATCATAAATATTTTTCGCTTCTTTTTAAACCCTATCCCATTCCAATCCTGCGTCTAGTTTCTTTTTTCACTATTTATAATCTGCGTAATTTACGTGAGGACGTAATATATATTTTCTTAATATTGTGTTTATCAGTACTTGTTACATACCATAAGGATCGGAAAAAGGTGCAGATTTTGAAGCATGGCTTGAAAATTCAATACGAGTAAAACGGAAGGAGTTTACAGCTAATTTAAGTAGAACATATGATGAAAACAAGTTTTTTATACACTATTTCAGGATGGCAGAGTCTTTTTGATTACTCCTGTAGTGTACATAGCCTTCCTTTGACCTTCTTAAATGCTGCTGCATCAAGATAAGGCTCACTAGAATTAGGTATATAGAGGCAGAAAACAATTTAATTCCCACCGCTCCTTCGGTCATGACTGGCCGATCAAAATCTTCACTACTGACTCTGTCACCGGTGCCAATGGCCATGGAAGTTATTTATTTTCATTAAAAAATGTAATGCAGTACTTTTATTGCAGTGTCAAGCTCCATCAAGAGGATATGATAGCTATCCGTAACCCGCGTATACTCCTACACACGACGCGTTACCCCGTAAGGAACATATATAGTCTTAAAGTCCACGAATATTCTTGTAATGACTGTTACAGCTCAAAGCAGTTCTTAAATGCAGCTGCATCACGATAAGGCTCACTAGAATTAGATATAGAGAGGCAGAAAACAATTTAATTCCCACCGCTCCTTCGGTCATGACTGGCCGATCAAAATCTTCACTACTGACTCTGTCACCGGTGCCAATGGCCATGGAAGTTATTTATTTTCATTAAAAAATGTAATGCAGTACTTTTATTGCAGTGTCGAGCTCCATCAAGAGGATATGATAGCTATCCGTAACCTGCGTATACTCCTACACACGACGCGTTACCCCGTAAGGATCACATATAGTCTTAACGTCCACGAATATTCTTGTAATGACTGTTACAGCTCAAAGCAGTTCATAACTAAGCCTTACGACACGTTTAACCATCTTACAGACCCTCGTGGATGTGTAGAATTGACCTCAACATATGGTGCATTTTTGTCATTTTTTCTACTCTGGGAAATTTTTTGCAAAATTTTCTCTTCGATTTTGTTCTTTTTTAAACTATGTTGTACATGGGAAGAATGTAAGACTTTCAGCTTAGTTTCAGTTAATTTCACCAGAAACTTTTATTGCTATAAAGGAATTTATTTGGGTTAAAACCAATGCTAAAATCAGTATGGTGGATCTAATACTTTACCAATGTTGATGGAAAAGATATCAGATATTCCTTATGAAATTACCAATTAATAAACACAGCACTTTGTTCAATTGGTATCTTAGCTTAGAAGCTAATATGGTTTGTTTAATTATATCATTATTTTAGTAAATAACTATTTTTCATGAGATAGATACCGATCAAATATAACAAAGAGTTATGTTGTGAAATCATAAATATTTTTCGCTTTCTTTTAAACCCTATCCCATTCCAATCCTGCGTCTAGTTTCTTTTTTCACTATTTATAATCTGCGTAATTTACGTGAGGACGTAATATATATTTTCTTAATATTGTGTTTATCAGTACTTGTTACATACCATAAGGATCGGAAAAAGGTGCAGATTTTGAAGCATGGCTTGAAAATTCAATACGAGTAAAACGGAAGGAGTTACAGCTAATTTAAGTAGAACATATGATGAAAACAAGTTTTTTATACACTATTTCAGGATGGCAGAGTCTTTTTGATTACTCCTGTAGTGTACATAGCCTTCCTTTGACCTTCTTAAATGCTGCTGCATTAAGATAAGGCTCACTAGAATTAGGTATATAGAGGCAGAAAACAATTTAATTCCCACCGCTCCTTCGGTCATGACTGGCCGATCAAAATCTTCACTACTGACTCTGTCACCGGTGCCAATGGCCATGGAAGTTATTTATTTTCATTAAAAAATGTAATGCAGTACTTTTATTGCAGTGTCAAGCTCCATCAATAGGATATGATAGCTATCCGTAACCCGCGTATACTCCTACACACGACGCGTTACCCCGTAAGGAACATATATAGTCTTAAAGTCCACGAATATTCTTGTAATGACTGTTACAGCTCAAAGCAGTTCTTAAATGCAGCTGCATCACGATAAGGCTCACTAGAATTAGATATAGAGAGGCAGAAAACAATTTAATTCCCACCGCTCCTTCGGTCATGACTGGCCGATCAAAATCTTCACTACTGACTCTGTCACCGGTGCCAATGGCCATGGAAGTTATTTATTTTCATTAAAAAATGTAATGCAGTACTTTTATTGCAGTGTCGAGCTCCATCAAGAGGATATGATAGCTATCCGTAACCTGCGTATACTCCTACACACGACGCGTTACCCCGTAAGGATCACATATAGTCTTAACGTCCACGAATATTCTTGTAATGACTGTTACAGCTCAAAGCAGTTCATAACTAAGCCTTACGACACGTTTAACCATCTTACAGACCCTCGTGGATGTGTAGAATTGACCTCAACATATGGTGCATTTTTGTCATTTTTTCTACTCTGGGAAATTTTTTGCAAAATTTTCTCTTCGATTTTGTTCTTTTTAAACTATGTTGTACATGGGAAGAATGTAAGACTTTCAGCTTAGTTTCAGTTAATTTCACCAGAAACTTTTATTGCTATAAAGGAATTTATTTGGGTTCAAACCAATGCTAAAATCAGTATGGTGGATCTAATACTTTACCAATGTTGATGGAAAAGATATCAGATATTCCTTATGAAATTACCAATTAATAAACACAGCACTTTGTTCAATTGGTATCTTAGCTTAGAAGCTAATATGGTTTGTTTAATTATATCATTATTTTAGTAAATAACTATTTTTCATGAGATAGATACCGATCAAATATAACAAAGAGTTATGTTGTGAAATCATAAATATTTTTCGCTTCTTTTTAAACCCTATCCCATTCCAATCCTGCGTCTAGTTTCTTTTTTCACTATTTATAATCTGCGTAATTTACGTGAGGACGTAATATATATTTTCTTAATATTGTGTTTATCAGTACTTGTTACATACCATAAGGATCGGAAAAAGGTGCAGATTTTGAAGCATGGCTTGAAAATTCAATACGAGTAAAACGGAAGGAGTTACAGCTAATTTAAGTAGAACATATGATGAAAACAAGTTTTTTATACACTATTTCAGGATGGCAGAGTCTTTTTGATTACTCCTGTAGTGTACATAGCCTTCCTTTGACCTTCTTAAATGCTGCTGCATCAAGATAAGGCTCACTAGAATTAGGTATATAGAGGCAGAAAACAATTTAATTCCCACCGCTCCTTCGGTCATGACTGGCCGATCAAAATCTTCACTACTGACTCTGTCACCGGTGCCAATGGCCATGGAAGTTATTTATTTTCATTAAAAAATGTAATGCAGTACTTTTATTGCAGTGTCAAGCTCCATCAATAGGATATGATAGCTATCCGTAACCCGCGTATACTCCTACACACGACGCGTTACCCCGTAAGGAACATATATAGTCTTAAAGTCCACGAATATTCTTGTAATGACTGTTACAGCTCAAAGCAGTTCTTAAATGCAGCTGCATCACGATAAGGCTCACTAGAATTAGATATAGAGAGGCAGAAAACAATTTAATTCCCACCGCTCCTTCGGTCATGACTGGCCGATCAAAATCTTCACTACTGACTCTGTCACCGGTGCCAATGGCCATGGAAGTTATTTATTTTCATTAAAAAATGTAATGCAGTACTTTTATTGCAGTGTCGAGCTCCATCAAGAGGATATGATAGCTATCCGTAACCTGCGTATACTCCTACACACGACGCGTTACCCCGTAAGGATCACATATAGTCTTAACGTCCACGAATATTCTTGTAATGACTGTTACAGCTCAAAGCAGTTCATAACTAAGCCTTACGACACGTTTAACCATCTTACAGACCCTCGTGGATGTGTAGAATTGACCTCAACATATGGTGCATTTTTGTCATTTTTTCTACTCTGGGAAATTTTTTGCAAAATTTTCTCTTCGATTTTGTTCTTTTTAAACTATGTTGTACATGGGAAGAATGTAAGACTTTCAGCTTAGTTTCAGTTAATTTCACCAGAAACTTTTATTGCTATAAAGGAATTTATTTGGGTTCAAACCAATGCTAAAATCAGTATGGTGGATCTAATACTTTACCAATGTTGATGGAAAAGATATCAGATATTCCTTATGAAATTACCAATTAATAAACACAGCACTTTGTTCAATTGGTATCTTAGCTTAGAAGCTAATATGGTTTGTTTAATTATATCATTATTTTAGTAAATAACTATTTTTCATGAGATAGATACCGATCAAATATAACAAAGAGTTATGTTGTGAAATCATAAATATTTTTCGCTTCTTTTTAAACCCTATCCCATTCCAATCCTGCGTCTAGTTTCTTTTTTCACTATTTATAATCTGCGTAATTTACGTGAGGACGTAATATATATTTTCTTAATATTGTGTTTATCAGTACTTGTTACATACCATAAGGATCGGAAAAAGGTGCAGATTTTGAAGCATGGCTTGAAAATTCAATACGAGTAAAACGGAAGGAGTTACAGCTAATTTAAGTAGAACATATGATGAAAACAAGTTTTTTATACACTATTTCAGGATGGCAGAGTCTTTTTGATTACTCCTGTAGTGTACATAGCCTTCCTTTGACCTTCTTAAATGCTGCTGCATCAAGATAAGGCTCACTAGAATTAGGTATATAGAGGCAGAAAACAATTTAATTCCCACCGCTCCTTCGGTCATGACTGGCCGATCAAAATCTTCACTACTGACTCTGTCACCGGTGCCAATGGCCATGGAAGTTATTTATTTTCATTAAAAAATGTAATGCAGTACTTTTATTGCAGTGTCAAGCTCCATCAATAGGATATGATAGCTATCCGTAACCCGCGTATACTCCTACACACGACGCGTTACCCCGTAAGGAACATATATAGTCTTAAAGTCCACGAATATTCTTGTAATGACTGTTACAGCTCAAAGCAGTTCTTAAATGCAGCTGCATCACGATAAGGCTCACTAGAATTAGATATAGAGAGGCAGAAAACAATTTAATTCCCACCGCTCCTTCGGTCATGACTGGCCGATCAAAATCTTCACTACTGACTCTGTCACCGGTGCCAATGGCCATGGAAGTTATTTATTTTCATTAAAAAATGTAATGCAGTACTTTTATTGCAGTGTCGAGCTCCATCAAGAGGATATGATAGCTATCCGTAACCTGCGTATACTCCTACACACGACGCGTTACCCCGTAAGGATCACATATAGTCTTAACGTCCACGAATATTCTTGTAATGACTGTTACAGCTCAAAGCAGTTCATAACTAAGCCTTACGACACGTTTAACCATCTTACAGACCCTCGTGGATGTGTAGAATTGACCTCAACATATGGTGCATTTTTGTCATTTTTTCTACTCTGGGAAATTTTTTGCAAAATTTTCTCTTCGATTTTGTTCTTTTTAAACTATGTTGTACATGGGAAGAATGTAAGACTTTCAGCTTAGTTTCAGTTAATTTCACCAGAAACTTTTATTGCTATAAAGGAATTTATTTGGGTTCAAACCAATGCTAAAATCAGTATGGTGGATCTAATACTTTACCAATGTTGATGGAAAAGATATCAGATATTCCTTATGAAATTACCAATTAATAAACACAGCACTTTGTTCAATTGGTATCTTAGCTTAGAAGCTAATATGGTTTGTTTAATTATATCATTATTTTAGTAAATAACTATTTTTCATGAGATAGATACCGATCAAATATAACAAAGAGTTATGTTGTGAAATCATAAATATTTTTCGCTTCTTTTTAAACCCTATCCCATTCCAATCCTGCGTCTAGTTTCTTTTTTCACTATTTATAATCTGCGTAATTTACGTGAGGACGTAATATATATTTTCTTAATATTGTGTTTATCAGTACTTGTTACATACCATAAGGATCGGAAAAAGGTGCAGATTTTGAAGCATGGCTTGAAAATTCAATACGAGTAAAACGGAAGGAGTTACAGCTAATTTAAGTAGAACATATGATGAAAACAAGTTTTTTATACACTATTTCAGGATGGCAGAGTCTTTTTGATTACTCCTGTAGTGTACATAGCCTTCCTTTGACCTTCTTAAATGCTGCTGCATCAAGATAAGGCTCACTAGAATTAGGTATATAGAGGCAGAAAACAATTTAATTCCCACCGCTCCTTCGGTCATGACTGGCCGATCAAAATCTTCACTACTGACTCTGTCACCGGTGCCAATGGCCATGGAAGTTATTTATTTTCATTAAAAAATGTAATGCAGTACTTTTATTGCAGTGTCAAGCTCCATCAATAGGATATGATAGCTATCCGTAACCCGCGTATACTCCTACACACGACGCGTTACCCCGTAAGGAACATATATAGTCTTAAAGTCCACGAATATTCTTGTAATGACTGTTACAGCTCAAAGCAGTTCTTAAATGCAGCTGCATCACGATAAGGCTCACTAGAATTAGATATAGAAAGGCAGAAAACAATTTAATTCCCACCGCTCCTTCGGTCATGACTGGCCGATCAAAATCTTCACTACTGACTCTGTCACCGGTGCCAATGGCCATGGAAGTTATTTATTTTCATTAAAAAATGTAATGCAGTACTTTTATTGCAGTGTCGAGCTCCATCAAGAGGATATGATAGCTATCCGTAACCTGCGTATACTCCTACACACGACGCGTTACCCCGTAAGGATCACATATAGTCTTAACGTCCACGAATATTCTTGTAATGACTGTTACAGCTCAAAGCAGTTCATAACTAAGCCTTACGACACGTTTAACCATCTTACAGACCCTCGTGGATGTGTAGAATTGACCTCAACATATGGTGCATTTTTGTCATTTTTTCTACTCTGGGAAATTTTTTGCAAAATTTTCTCTTCGATTTTGTTCTTTTTAAACTATGTTGTACATGGGAAGAATGTAAGACTTTCAGCTTAGTTTCAGTTAATTTCACCAGAAACTTTTATTGCTATAAAGGAATTTATTTGGGTTCAAACCAATGCTAAAATCAGTATGGTGGATCTAATACTTTACCAATGTTGATGGAAAAGATATCAGATATTCCTTATGAAATTACCAATTAATAAACACAGCACTTTGTTCAATTGGTATCTTAGCTTAGAAGCTAATATGGTTTGTTTAATTATATCATTATTTTAGTAAATAACTATTTTTCATGAGATAGATACCGATCAAATATAACAAAGAGTTATGTTGTGAAATCATAAATATTTTTCGCTTCTTTTTAAACCCTATCCCATTCCAATCCTGCGTCTAGTTTCTTTTTTCACTATTTATAATCTGCGTAATTTACGTGAGGACGTAATATATATTTTCTTAATATTGTGTTTATCAGTACTTGTTACATACCATAAGGATCGGAAAAAGGTGCAGATTTTGAAGCATGGCTTGAAAATTCAATACGAGTAAAACGGAAGGAGTTACAGCTAATTTAAGTAGAACATATGATGAAAACAAGTTTTTTATACACTATTTCAGGATGGCAGAGTCTTTTTGATTACTCCTGTAGTGTACATAGCCTTCCTTTGACCTTCTTAAATGCTGCTGCATCAAGATAAGGCTCACTAGAATTAGGTATATAGAGGCAGAAAACAATTTAATTCCCACCGCTCCTTCGGTCATGACTGGCCGATCAAAATCTTCACTACTGACTCTGTCACCGGTGCCAATGGCCATGGAAGTTATTTATTTTCATTAAAAAATGTAATGCAGTACTTTTATTGCAGTGTCAAGCTCCATCAAGAGGATATGATAGCTATCCGTAACCCGCGTATACTCCTACACACGACGCGTTACCCCGTAAGGAACATATATAGTCTTAAAGTCCACGAATATTCTTGTAATGACTGTTACAGCTCAAAGCAGTTCTTAAATGCAGCTGCATCACGATAAGGCTCACTAGAATTAGATATAGAGAGGCAGAAACAATTTAATTCCCACCGCTCCTTCGGTCATGACTGGCCGATCAAAATCTTCACTACTGACTCTGTCACCGGTGCCAATGGCCATGGAAGTTATTTATTTTCATTAAAAAATGTAATGCAGTACTTTTATTGCAGTGTCGAGCTCCATCAAGAGGATATGATAGCTATCCGTAACCTGCGTATACTCCTACACACGACGCGTTACCCCGTAAGGATCACATATAGTCTTAACGTCCACGAATATTCTTGTAATGACTGTTACAGCTCAAAGCAGTTCATAACTAAGCCTTACGACACGTTTAACCATCTTACAGACCCTCGTGGATGTGTAGAATTGACCTCAACATATGGTGCATTTTTGTCATTTTTTCTACTCTGGGAAATTTTTTGCAAAATTTTCTCTTCGATTTTGTTCTTTTTCAACTATGTTGTACATGGGAAGAATGTAAGACTTTCAGCTTAGTTTCAGTTAATTTCACCAGAAACTTTTATTGCTATAAAGGAATTTATTTGGGTTCAAACCAATGCTAAAATCAGTATGGTGGATCTAATACTTTACCAATGTTGATGGAAAAATATCAGATATTCCTTATGAAATTACCAATTAATAAACACAGCACTTTGTTCAATTGGTATCTTAGCTTAGAAGCTAATAGTGTTTGTTTAATGATATCATTATTTTAGTAAATAACTATTTTTCATGAGATAGATACCGATCAAATATAACAAAGAGTTATGTTGTGAAATCATAAATATTTTTCGCTTCTTTTTAAACCCTATCCCATTCCAATCCTGCGTCTAGTTTCTTTTTTCATGATTTATAATCTGCGTAATTTACGTGAGGACGTAATATATATTTTCTTAATATTGTGTTTATCAGTACTTGTTACATACCATAAGGATCGGAAAAAGGTGCAGATTTTGAAGCATGGCTTGAAAATTCAATACGAGTAAAACGGAAGGAGTTACAGCTAATTTAAGTAGAACATATGATGAAAACAAGTTTTTTATACACTATTTCAGGATGGCAGAGTCTTTTTGATTACTCCTGTAGTGTACATAGCCTTCCTTTGACGTTCTTAAATGCTGCTGCATTAAGATAAGGCTCACTAGAATTAGGTATATAGAGGCAGAAAACAATTTAATTCCCACCGCTCCTTCGGTCATGACTGGCAGATCAAAATCTTCACTACTGACTCTGTCACCGGTGCTAATGGCCATGGAAGTTATTTATTTTCATTAAAAAATGTAATGCAGTACTTTTATTGCAGTGTCAAGCTCCATCAATAGGATATGATAGCTATCCGTAACCCGCGTATACTCCTACACACGACGCGTTACCCCGTAAGGAACATATATAGTCTTAAAGTCCACGAATATTCTTGTAATGACTGTTACAGCTCAAAGCAGTTCTTAAATGCAGCTGCATCACGATAAGGCTCACTAGAATTAGATATAGAGAGGCAGAAAACAATTTAATTCCCACCGCTCCTTCGGTCATGACTGGCCGATCAAAATCTTCACTACTGACTCTGTCACCGGTGCCAATGGCCATGGAAGTTATTTATTTTCATTAAAAAATGTAATGCAGTACTTTTATTGCAGTGTCGAGCTCCATCAAGAGGATATGATAGCTATCCGTAACCTGCGTATACTCCTACACACGACGCGTCACCCCGTAAGGATCACATATAGTCTTAACGTCCACGAATATTCTTGTAATGACTGTTACAGCTCAAAGCAGTTCATAACTAAGCCTTACGACACGTTTAACCATCTTACAGACCCTCGTGGATGTGTAGAATTGACCTCAACATATGGTGCATTTTTGTCATTTTTTCTACTCTGGGAAATTTTTTGCAAAATTTTCTCTTCGATTTTGTTCTTTTTAAACTATGTTGTACATGGGAAGAATGTAAGACTTTCAGCTTAGTTTCAGTTAATTTCACCAGAAACTTTTATTGCTATAAAGGAATTTATTTGGGTTCAAACCAATGCTAAAATCAGTATGGTGGATCTAATACTTTACCAATGTTGATGGAAAAGATATCAGATATTCCTTATGAAATTACCAATTAATAAACACAGCACTTTGTTCAATTGGTATCTTAGCTTAGAAGCTAATATGGTTTGTTTAATTATATCATTATTTTAGTAAATAACTATTTTTCATGAGATAGATACCGATCAAATATAACAAAGAGTTATGTTGTGAAATCATAAATATTTTTCGCTTCTTTTTAAACCCTATCCCATTCCAATCCTGCGTCTAGTTTCTTTTTTCACTATTTATAATCTGCGTAATTTACGTGAGGACGTAATATATATTTTCTTAATATTGTGTTTATCAGTACTTGTTACATACCATAATGATCGGAAAAAGGTGCAGATTTTCTGAAGCATGGCTTGAAAATTCAATACGAGTAAAACGGAAGGAGTTACAGCTAATTTAAGTAGAACATATGATGAAAACAAGTTTTTTATACACTATTTCAGGATGGCAGAGTCTTTTTGATTACTCCTGTAGTGTACATAGCCTTCCTTTGACCTTCTTAAATGCTGCTGCATCAAGATAAGGCTCACTAGAATTAGGTATATAGAGGCAGAAAACAATTTAATTCCCACCGCTCCTTCGGTCATGACTGGCCGATCAAAATCTTCACTACTGACTCTGTCACCGGTGCCAATGGCCATGGAAGTTATTTATTTTCATTAAAAAATGTAATGCAGTACTTTTATTGCAGTGTCGAGCTCCATCAAGAGGATATGATAGCTATCCGTAACCTGCGTATACTCCTACACACGACGCGTTACCCCGTAAGGATCACATATAGTCTTAACGTCCACGAATATTCTCGTAATGACTGTTACAGCTCAAAGCAGTTCTTAAATGCAGCTGCATCACGATAAGGCTCACTAGAATTAGATATAGAGAGGCAGAAAACAATTTAATTCCCACCGCTCCTTCGGTCATGACTGGCCGATCAAAATCTTCACTACTGACTCTGTCACCGGTGCCAATGGCCATGGAAGTTATTTATTTTCATTAAAAAATGTAATGCAGTACTTTTATTGCAGTGTCAAGCTCCATCAAGAGGATATGATAGCTATCCGTAACCCGCGTATACTCCTACACACGACGCGTTACCCCGTAAGGAACATATATAGTCTTAAAGTCCACGAATATTCTTGTAATGACTGTTACAGCTCAAAGCAGTTCATAACTAAGCCTTACGACACGTTTAACCAACTTACAGACCCTCGTGGATGTGTAGAATTGACCTCAACATATGGTGCATTTTTGTCATTTTTTCTACTCTGGGAAATTTTTTGCAAAATTTTCTCATCGATTTTGTTCTTTTTAAACTATGTTGTACATGGGAAGAATGTAAGACTTTCAGCTTAGTTTCAGTTAATTTCACCAGAAACTTTTATTGCTATAAAGGAATTTATTTGGGTTAAAACCAATGCTAAAATCAGTATGGTGGATCTAATACTTTACCAATGTTGATGGAAAAGATATCAGATATTCCTTATGAAATTACCAATTAATAAACACAGCACTTTGTTCAATTGGTATCTTAGCTTAGAAGCTAATATGGTTTGTTTAATTATATCATTATTTTAGTAAATAACTATTTTTCATGAGATAGATACCGATCAAATATAACAAAGAGTTATGTTGTGAAATCATAAATATTTTTCGCTTCTCTTTAAACCCTATCCCATTCCAATCCTGCGTCTAGTTTCTTTTTTCACTATTTATAATCTGCGTAATTTACGTGAGGACGTAATATATATTTTCTTAATATTGTGTTTATCAGTACTTGTTACATACCATAAGGATCGGAAAAAGGTGCAGATTTTGAAGCATGGCTTGAAAATTCAATACGAGTAAAACGGAAGGAGTTACAGCTAATTTAAGTAGAACATATGATGAAAACAAGTTTTTTATACACTATTTCAGGATGGCAGAGTCTTTTTGATTACTCCTGTAGTGTACATAGCCTTCCTTTGACCTTCTTAAATGCTGCTGCATTAAGATAAGGCTCACTAGAATTAGGTATATAGAGGCAGAAAACAATTTAATTCCCACCGCTCCTTCGGTCATGACTGGCCGATCAAAATCTTCACTACTGACTCTGTCACCGGTGCCAATGGCCATGGAAGTTATTTATTTTCATTAAAAAATGTAATGCAGTACTTTTATTGCAGTGTCAAGCTCCATCAATAGGATATGATAGCTATCCGTAACCCGCGTATACTCCTACACACGACGCGTTACCCCGTAAGGAACATATATAGTCTTAAAGTCCACGAATATTCTTGTAATGACTGTTACAGCTCAAAGCAGTTCTTAAATGCAGCTGCATCACGATAAGGCTCACTAGAATTAGATATAGAGAGGCAGAAAACAATTTAATTCCCACCGCTCCTTCGGTCATGACTGGCCGATCAAAATCTTCACTACTGACTCTGTCACCGGTGCCAATGGCCATGGAAGTTATTTATTTTCATTAAAAAATGTAATGCAGTACTTTTATTGCAGTGTCGAGCTCCATCAAGAGGATATGATAGCTATCCGTAACCTGCGTATACTCCTACACACGACGCGTTACCCCGTAAGGATCACATATAGTCTTAACGTCCACGAATATTCTTGTAATGACTGTTACAGCTCAAAGCAGTTCATAACTAAGCCTTACGACACGTTTAACCATCTTACAGACCCTCGTGGATGTGTAGAATTGACCTCAACATATGGTGCATTTTTGTCATTTTTTCTACTCTGGGAAATTTTTTGCAAAATTTTCTCTTCGATTTTGTTCTTTTTAAACTATGTTGTACATGGGAAGAATGTAAGACTTTCAGCTTAGTTTCAGTTAATTTCACCAGAAACTTTTATTGCTATAAAGGAATTTATTTGGGTTAAAACCAATGCTAAAATCAGTATGGTGGATCTAATACTTTACCAATGTTGATGGAAAAGATATCAGATATTCCTTATGAAATTACCAATTAATAAACACAGCACTTTGTTCAATTGGTATCTTAGCTTAGAAGCTAATATGGTTTGTTTAATTATATCATTATTTTAGTAAATAACTATTTTTCATGAGATAGATACCGATCAAATATAACAAAGAGTTATGTTGTGAAATCATAAATATTTTTCGCTTCTCTTTAAACCCTATCCCATTCCAATCCTGCGTCTAGTTTCTTTTTTCACTATTTATAATCTGCGTAATTTACGTGAGGACGTAATATATATTTTCTTAATATTGTGTTTATCAGTACTTGTTACATACCATAAGGATCGGAAAAAGGTGCAGATTTTGAAGCATGGCTTGAAAATTCAATACGAGTAAAACGGAAGGAGTTACAGCTAATTTAAGTAGAACATATGATGAAAACAAGTTTTTTATACACTATTTCAGGATGGCAGAGTCTTTTTGATTACTCCTGTAGTGTACATAGCCTTCCTTTGACCTTCTTAAATGCTGCTGCATTAAGATAAGGCTCACTAGAATTAGGTATATAGAGGCAGAAAACAATTTAATTCCCACCGCTCCTTCGGTCATGACTGGCCGATCAAAATCTTCACTACTGACTCTGTCACCGGTGCCAATGGCCATGGAAGTTATTTATTTTCATTAAAAAATGTAATGCAGTACTTTTATTGCAGTGTCAAGCTCCATCAATAGGATATGATAGCTATCCGTAACCCGCGTATACTCCTACACACGACGCGTTACCCCGTAAGGAACATATATAGTCTTAAAGTCCACGAATATTCTTGTAATGACTGTTACAGCTCAAAGCAGTTCTTAAATGCAGCTGCATCACGATAAGGCTCACTAGAATTAGATATAGAGAGGCAGAAAACAATTTAATTCCCACCGCTCCTTCGGTCATGACTGGCCGATCAAAATCTTCACTACTGACTCTGTCACCGGTGCCAATGGCCATGGAAGTTATTTATTTTCATTAAAAAATGTAATGCAGTACTTTTATTGCAGTGTCGAGCTCCATCAAGAGGATATGATAGCTATCCGTAACCTGCGTATACTCCTACACACGACGCGTTACCCCGTAAGGATCACATATAGTCTTAACGTCCACGAATATTCTTGTAATGACTGTTACAGCTCAAAGTAGTTCATAAATAAGCCTTACGACACGTTTAACCATCTTACAGACCCTCGTGGATGTGTAGAATTGACCTCAACATATGGTGCATTTTTGTCATTTTTTCTACTCTGGGAAATTTTTTGCAAAATTTTCTCTTCGATTTTGTTCTTTTTAAACTATGTTGTACATGGGAAGAATGTAAGACTTTCAGCTTAGTTTCAGTTAATTTCACCAGAAACTTTTATTGCTATAAAGGAATTTATTTGGGTTCAAACCAATGCTAAAATCAGTATGGTGGATCTAATACTTTACCAATGTTGATGGAAAAGATATCAGATATTCCTTATGAAATTACCAATTAATAAACACAGCACTTTGTTCAATTGGTATCTTAGCTTAGAAGCTAATATGGTTTGTTTAATTATATCATTATTTTAGTAAATAACTATTTTTCATGAGATAGATACCGATCAAATATAACAAAGAGTTATGTTGTGAAATCATAAATATTTTTCGCTTCTTTTTAAACCCTATCCCATTCCAATCCTGCGTCTAGTTTCTTTTTTCACTATTTATAATCTGCGTAATTTACGTGAGGACGTAATATATATTTTCTTAATATTGTGTTTATCAGTACTTGTTACATACCATAAGGATCGGAAAAAGGTGCAGATTTTGAAGCATGGCTTGAAAATTCAATACGAGTAAAACGGAAGGAGTTACAGCTAATTTAAGTAGAACATATGATGAAAACAAGTTTTTTATACACTATTTCAGGATGGCAGAGTCTTTTTGATTACTCCTGTAGTGTACATAGCCTTCCTTTGACCTTCTTAAATGCTGCTGCATCAAGATAAGGCTCACTAGAATTAGGTATATAGAGGCTGAAAACAATTTAATTCCCACCGCTCCTTCGGTCATGACTGGCAGATCAAAATCTTCACTACTGACTCTGTCACCGGTGCCAATGGCCATGGAAGTTATTTATTTTCATTAAAAAATGTAATGCAGTACTTTTATTGCAGTGTCAAGCTCCATCAATAGGATATGATAGCTATCCGTAACCCGCGTATACTCCTACACACGACGCGTTACCCCGTAAGGAACATATATAGTCTTAAAGTCCACGAATATTCTTGTAATGACTGTTACAGCTCAAAGCAGTTCTTAAATGCAGCTGCATCACGATAAGGCTCACTAGAATTAGAAATAGAGAGGCAGAAAACAATTTAATTCCCACCGCTCCTTCGGTCATGACTGGCCGATCAAAATCTTCACTACTGACTCTGTCACCGGTGCCAATGGCCATGGAAGTTATTTATTTTCATTAAAAAATGTAATGCAGTACTTTTATTGCAGTGTCGAGCTCCATCAAGAGGATATGATAGCTATCCGTAACCTGCGTATACTCCTACACACGACGCGTTACCCCGTAAGGATCACATATAGTCTTAACGTCCACGAATATTCTTGTAATGACTGTTACAGCTCAAAGCAGTTCATAACTAAGCCTTACGACACGTTTAACCATCTTACAGACCCTCGTGGATGTGTAGAATTGACCTCAACATATGGTGCATTTTTGTCATTTTTTCTACTCTGGGAAATTTTTTGCAAATTTTCTCTTCGATTTTGTTCTTTTTAAACTATGTTGTACATGGGAAGAATGTAAGACTTTCAGCTTAGTTTCAGTTAATTTCACCAGAAACTTTTATTGCTATAAAGGAATTTATTTGGGTTCAAACCAATGCTAAAATCAGTATGGTGGATCTAATACTTTACCAATGTTGATGGAAAAGATATCAGATATTCCTTATGAAATTACCAATTAATAAACACAGCACTTTGTTCAATTGGTATCTTAGCTTAGAAGCTAATATGGTTTGTTTAATTATATCATTATTTTAGTAAATAACTATTTTTCATGAGATAGATACCGATCAAATATAACAAAGAGTTATGTTGTGAAATCATAAATATTTTTCACTTCTCTTTAAACCCTATCCCATTCCAATCCTGCGTCTAGTTTCTTTTTTCACTATTTATAATCTGCGTAATTTACGTGAGGACGTAATATATATTTTCTTAATATTGTGTTTATCAGTACTTGTTACATACCATAAGGATCGGAAAAAGGTGCAGATTTTGAAGCATGGCTTGAAAATTCAATACGAGTAAAACGGAAGGAGTTACAGCTAATTTAAGTAGAACATATGATGAAAACAAGTTTTTTATACACTATTTCAGGATGGCAGAGTCTTTTTGATTACTCCTGTAGTGTACATAGCCTTCCTTTGACCTTCTTAAATGCTGCTGCATTAAGATAAGGCTCACTAGAATTAGGTATATAGAGGCAGAAAACAATTTAATTCCCACCGCTCCTTCGGTCATGACTGGCCGATCAAAATCTTCACTACTGACTCTGTCACCGGTGCCAATGGCCATGGAAGTTATTTATTTTCATTAAAAAATGTAATGCAGTACTTTTATTGCAGTGTCAAGCTCCATCAATAGGATATGATAGCTATCCGTAACCCGCGTATACTCCTACACACGACGCGTTACCCCGTAAGGAACATATATAGTCTTAAAGTCCACGAATATTCTTGTAATGACTGTTACAGCTCAAAGCAGTTCTTAAATGCAGCTGCATCACGATAAGGCTCACTAGAATTAGATATAGAGAGGCAGAAAACAATTTAATTCCCACCGCTCCTTCGGTCATGACTGGCCGATCAAAATCTTCACTACTGACTCTGTCACCGGTGCCAATGGCCATGGAAGTTATTTATTTTCATTAAAAAATGTAATGCAGTACTTTTATTGCAGTGTCGAGCTCCATCAAGAGGATATGATAGCTATCCGTAACCTGCGTATACTCCTACACACGACGCGTTACCCCGTAAGGATCACATATAGACTTAACGTCCACGAATATTCTTGTAATGACTGTTACAGCTCAAAGCAGTTCATAACTAAGCCTTACGACACGTTTAACCATCTTACAGACCCTCGTGGATGTGTAGAATTGACCTCAACATATGGTGCATTTTTGTCATTTTTTCTACTCTGGGAAATTTTTTGCAAAATTTTCTCTTCGATTTTGTTCTTTTTAAACTATGTTGTACATGGGAAGAATGTAAGACTTTCAGCTTAGTTTCAGTTAATTTCACCAGAAACTTTTATTGCTATAAAGGAATTTATTTGGGTTCAAACCAATGCTAAAATCAGTATGGTGGATCTAATACTTTACCAATGTTGATGGAAAAGATATCAGATATTCCTTATGAAATTACCAATTAATAAACACAGCACTTTGTTCAATTGGTATCTTAGCTTAGAAGCTAATATGGTTTGTTTAATTATATCATTATTTTAGTAAATAACTATTTTTCATGAGATAGATACCGATCAAATATAACAAAGAGTTATGTTGTGAAATCATAAATATTTTTCGCTTCTCTTTAAACCCTATCCCATTCCAATCCTGCGTCTAGTTTCTTTTTTCACTATTTATAATCTGCGTAATTTACGTGAGGACGTAATATATATTTTCTTAGTATTGTGTTTATCAGTACTTGTTACATACCATAAGGATCGGAAAAAGGTGCAGATTTTGAAGCATGGCTTGAAAATTCAATACGAGTAAAACGGAAGGAGTTACAGCTAATTTAACTAGAACATATGATGAAAACAAGTTTTTTATACACTATTTCAGGATGGCAGAGTCTTTTTGATTACTCCTGTAGTGTACATAGCCTTCCTTTGACCTTCTTAAATGCTGCTGCATCAAGATAAGGCTCACTAGAATTAGGTATATAGAGGCAGAAAACAATTTAATTCCCACCGCTCCTTCGGTCATGACTGGCCGATCAAAATCTTCACTACTGACTCTGTCACCGGTGCCAATGGCCATGGAAGTTATTTATTTTCATTAAAAAATGTAATGCAGTACTTTTATTGCAGTGTCAAGCTCCATCAATAGGATATGATAGCTATCCGTAACCCGCGTATACTCCTACACACGACGCGTTACCCCGTAAGGAACACATATAGTCTTAAAGTCCACGAATATTCTTGTAATGACTGTTACAGCTCAAAGCAGTTCTTAAATGCTGCTGCATCAAGATAAGGCTCATTAGAATTAGGTATATAGAGGCAGAAAAATATTCAATTCCCACCGCTCGTTCGGTCATGACTGTCCGATCAAAATCTTCACTACTGACTCTGTCACCGGTGCCAATGGCCATGGAAGTTATTTATTTTCATTAAAAAATGTAATGCAGTACATTCTTCCCATGTACAACATAGTTTAAAAAGAACAAAATCAAAGAGAAAATTTTGCAAAAAATTTCACCAGAAACTTTTATTGCTATAAAGGAATTTATTTGGGTTAAAACCAATGCTAAAATCAGTATGGTGGATCTAATACTTTACCAATGTTGATTGAAAAAATATCAGATATTCCTTATGAAATTACCAATTAATAAACACAGCACTTTTTTCAATTGGTATCTTAGCTTAGAAGCTAATATTGTTTGTTTAATGATATCATTATTTTAGTAAATAACTATTTTTCATGAGATAGATACCGATCAAATATAACAAAGAGTTATGTTGTGAAATCATAAATATTTTTCGCTTCTTTTTAAACCCCATCCCATTCCAATCCTGCGTCTAGTTTCTTTTTTCACTATTTATAATCTGCGTAATTTACGTGAGGACGTAATATATATTTTCTTAATATTGTGTTTATCAGTACTTGTTACATACCATAAGGATCGGAAAAAGGTGCAGATTTTGAAGCATGGCTTGAAAATTCAATACGAGTAAAACGGAAGGAGTTACAGCTAATTTAACTAGAACATATGATGAAAACAAGTTTTTATACACTATTTCAGGATGGCAGAGTCTTTTTGATTACTCCTGTAGTGTACATAGCCTTCCTTTGACCTTCTTAAATGCTGCTGCATCAATATAAGGCTCACTAGAATTAGGTATATAGAGGCAGAAAACAATTTAATTCCCACCGCTCCTTCGGTCATGACTGGCCGATCAAAATCTTCACTACTGACTCTGTCACCGGTGCCAATGGCCATGGAAGTTATTTATTTTCATTAAAAAATGTAATGCAGTACTTTTATTGCAGTGTCAAGCTCCATCAATAGGATATGATAGCTATCCGTAACCCGCGTATACTCCTACACACGACGCGTTACCCCGTAAGGAACACATATAGTCTTAAAGTCCACGAATATTCTTGTAATGACTGTTACAGCTCAAAGCAGTTCTTAAATGCTGCTGCATCAAGATAAGGCTCATTAGAATTAGGTATATAGAGGCAGAAAAATATTCAATTCCCACCGCTCGTTCGGTCATGACTGTCCGATCAAAATCTTCACTACTGACTCTCTCACCGGTGCCAATGGCCATGGAAGTTATTTATATTCATTAAAAAATGTAATGCAGTACTTTTATTGCAGTGTCAAGCTCCATCAATAGGATATGATAGCTATCCGTAACCCGCGTATACTCCTACACACGACGCGTTACCCCGTAAGGAACACATATAGTCTTAACGTCCACGAATATTCTTGTAATGACTGTTACAGCTCAAAGCAGTTCATAACTAAGCCTTACGACACGTTTAACCATCTTACAGACCCTCGTGGATGTGTAGAATTGACCTCAACATATGGTGCATTTTTGTCATTTTTTCTACTCTGGGAAATTTTTTGGAAAATTTTCTCTTCGATTTTATTCTTTTTAAACTATGTTGTACATGGGAAGAATGTAAGACTTTCAGCTTAGTTTCAGTTAATTTCACCAGAAACTTTTATTGCTATAAATTAATTTATTTGGGTTAAAACCAATGCTAAAATCAGTATGGTGGATCTAATACTTTACCAATGTTGATGGAAAAAATATTAGATATTCCTTATAAAATTACCAACTAATAAACACAGCACTTTGTTCAATTGGTATCTGAGCTTAGCAGCTAACATTGTTTGTTTGATGGTATCCTTACTTTAGTAAATAACTATTTTTTCATGAGATAGATACCCATCAAATTTAACAGAGTTATGTCTAAAAATCATAAATATTTTTCTCCTCTTTTGAAACCCTATTCCATTCCAATCCTGCGTTTAGTTTCTTTTTTAATTAATTATAATGTACGTCATATACGTAAGGACGTAATATATTTTTTCTTACTATTGGTTTTATCAGTATTTGTTACATACCATAAGGATCGGAAAAATACGAGTAAAACGAAAGGAGTTACAGCTAGTTTAAGTTGAAAATGTGATGAAAAGAGTCTGTTTGAATACTCCTGTATTCTTTTTTTTTTACCAAACTTACTTAGAACGGTTTGCGATGTAAAGAAAAAAAAGTAGTCTTCATAAAATTACATAAATAAAAAAAAATATATATATATATCTTGTCTATCAATTACCTTGTTTGAAAGAACTTGTAGGTTAATGCCTGTGTCCTCTTTCTTGCTGTCTGTTAGGGACGGTGACGAGGCGGGGCGAGGTGGGGGCTGGACGAGGCGGGGCGAGGTGGGGCGGGGCGAGGCGGGGCAAGGCGGGGCGGGGCAAGTCCTCACCTGTAATGCCTGTAATAGAGAGGCGGAAGTCAGGTGTATTACCTCCCGACAGAAAGGTGTCATTATATGCAATAGACGTGTGTGTGTGTGTGTGTGTGTGTGTGTGTGTGTGTGTGTGTGTGTCAGTGTCTTTTATTTCTTTTTAATGATTCCCTTCCTTTCTTTTTTTTCTCTCTTTATCTCTCTTTCTCTCTCTATCTACTATGTATTCTTATTTGAGAGAGAGAGAGAGAGAGAGAGAGAGAGAGAGAGAGAGAGAGAGAGAGAGAGAGAGAGAGAGAGAGAGAGAGAGAGAGAGAGAGAGAGAATAGGAGTAGTAGTAAGCCAGAATTTCTACATTAGTAAAGTTCTAGTAATATGACCACACACACACACACATACACACACACACACACACACACACACACACACACACACACACACACACACAGACCCCTACACACACACCCACACCCACACGTACACTAATTACGTACACGTGTGTCTACTCTCATCTAGCCAAAATCTAAAACACAAAATCTAAAAAAAAAAAAGGAAAGTAAAAAGAAAAAAATATTATGAAAAAAAAGAAAGAAAGAAAAAAAAAAGTTGTAAGACATTCCAACTCCGCCCGAACCCAAGCTGGATTTAACCACATCTGCAACAATTCAATTCGGAAACAAGGTAATAGACCCCAAACGAGCCACACGCCCTAATGACCCCTAATCACTGCCTTAATGACCCTTTTACACCTGCCACCAACGACCAATAATCATCTGATCGTCAAAAATAATCATGTCATTAACTAAAAAATGACCCCTAAATATAGACACATTTAATTAGCGACCTAACCCCCCTTTTTTGGGTGCTAATGACCCCCCCCTTGCCCTCTACGCCCCCCCAACCCCCTCTTAGGATAGTTTTGGGACGTAATACCTTGTGTTAATTACTTAGCAGGTGAAGGGAGCTCTCTCTCTCTCTCTCTCTCTCTCTCTCTCTCTCTCTCTCTCTCTCTCTCTCTCTCTCTCTCTCTCTCTCTCTCTAATCTAAATCAGCATATGAAAAAGAGAGAAAAAATAACCTAAACTGATCAATAAAAAAGAAAAACATTATCTTTCTTTATTACCAAACTTGAAGAAGAAGAAGAAGAAGAGGAGGAGGAGGAGGAGGAGGAGGAGACATAACTAAAATACTATTGTTATTACTGTGGTTATTCCTCCTCCTCCACCTCCACATCTTCCTCTCCTCCTCCTCCTCCTCCTCCTCCATCTTCCTGATTTACATAAGGGCGGTTGTTAGGAGACACAAACGGCCTACACACCTGTAATTACCGAATTTACCTGTGCCTTATGCTCCTCCTACTCGACGTCGGTACTTATTGAAGGGGTGATTTGTCCTCGTAAAAACCCACTAAAACAGGAGGAGGAGAAGGAGGAGGAGGAGGAGGAGGTAGATGTCCACTGTTCGTTTGAGTGACTAACAAAGATTTATGGTCGAGTTTGTACATTTTTTTTTCTCCCCTTCCTCTATCTCTTTGTAGATTTCCGACTGGAGAGAAGGAGGGAAGGAGAGAAGGAGAGAAGGAGAGAAGGAGGGAAGGAGGGAAGCAGGAAGAGAAAAAGGGAGTGGTTTAGAAGGCTGACTGATTTTTTGTTCTTCTGTCTGTGTGTGTGTGTGTGTGTGTGTGTGTGTGTGTGTGTGTGTGTGTGTGTGTGTGTGTGTGTGTGTGTGTGTCCTTATAAGTGTGCACACATTCATCCATCAAGGTCACATATTTTCCTGATGTTCGTGTGCACCAAATAAGTATCTATGTACGTACTACACTTGTATCTAAAGTTATAAGTAGTCGTGTGTATATCAACGCCATGTTTACACTAGACAGCGTGTGCGTGTGTGTGTGCGTGTGTGTGTGCGTGTGTGTGTGTGCGTGTGCACTCTCAAATATGCAAGCTTGACCGAATTTATGTATTCTTGAACCAAAAAAAAAGAAGTAAATTGTGATTGTGCACGTGTGTGTGTGTGTGTGTGTGTGTGTGTGTGTGTGTACGATTAATGTGTTTATGACTGTATAAATAGCTGACTTTTTGCGT
>JAPQNM010000036.1:5776589-5781589 GCA_029783475.1 Metacarcinus magister
CTCATAAAATAATAACAGAGTCCAACAAAACCCTATTAGTTATCTTATCCAGAGCCACACACTGGTCTGGGGAGGCGGTGGGGGGGAAGGGGGGGACTCACCTAATACCCAAAGGCAGGTAAAGGTATGAAGGGAAGGACCAGAGTCTCCCCCTGTGGGACGCCCTATCTCATGGGGACCCAGACTCACCCCAAAATATATTCAGCCCTTAAACAGTTCAAAATAACTGCCTTCCCAAACCAACTTCTCTTCCTTTTTTACTTAGAAAGTTAAATGAATTAAATAGACAGTAGCCGCAAGGTGGGAGAGAGCGGAGGGGAGGGAGTGAGAGGGGAGGGAGTGATAGGGGAGGGAGTGAGAGGGGAGGGAGTGTGTGGGGAGGGAGTGAGAGGGGAGGGAGTGAGAGGGGAGGGAGTGAGAGGGGAGGGAGTGAGAGGGGAGGAAGTGAGAGGGGAGGGAGTGAAAGGGGAGGGAGTGAGAGAGGATGGGCAGGTGGGAGGGAAGAATGAGGAATGGACAGCACTGAGGAGAGGGGAATAAAGTGGCAGGAAGGACGAGAGGAGAGGGAGGAGAGGGGGATAAGGAAGAAAAAGAGAAGAGAGAAAAAGAGAAGGATACTATAATAAGAAGAGTTTATTGAGGTAGGAAGGGAGAGTGAGAAAGTGGAGGAAAGGGAAAGGGAACAACGAGAAATGAACAACAGGAAGGAGAGTAAAATAGAGAACACAGTGGAAAGGAAAAGTGAGAGTGAGAGAGAGAGTATGCACTAGCTACTCACATTAAAACTAACACCATGAATTATCTACTCTTTCTCTTTCTCTCTCTCTCTCTCTCTCTCTCTCTCTCTCTCTCTCTCTCTCTCTCTCTCTCTCTCTCTCTAACTATCTCTTTCTCTCTCCCTAATCAAATTCATATAGCAGGGCATAATTTTCTTCACAGAGTCTGCTTCGGAAAATTTAGTCAAGGTACACAGCCTCACCTTCTTCTTGCGTCCCGGTGAAACTTTACCCAATATTTCTTGAGGACAGTTTAATTCTTCTCGGAGGTGACTAAGTGTTGCTCATATTTTTCACGGACACTAATCAGGAATTTTCTATTTTTATATCCATTTTGATATTGTTATTTTTATTATTATTATTATTATTATTATTATTATTATTATTATTACTTAGTAGAATTATGTTGCTTAACGAAGAGATTATTGCATTAGTTTCCTTTATTAGTGTTTTGAATAATTGCTTCGAAATAATAATGATAATAATAATAATAACAATAATAATAATAACAATAATAATAATAATAATTTTAATAATAATAATAATAATAATAATAATAATAATAATAATAATAATAATAATAATAATAATAATAATAATAATAATAATAATGACAAAACAAGATGCATCACAGAATAAAATAAAATAATAAATAAATAAAATAATGCAAACAGAATAAAAAAAATGATAAACAAATAGAATAATGCAAACATATAAAATACAAATTTAGAAGCTGAAACAAAATGATATGAATAATGCAACAGGAGAGCGAGAGCGAGAGAGAGAGAGAGAGAGAGAGAGAGAGAGAGAGAGAGAGAGAGAGAGAGAGAGAGAGAGAGAGAGAGAGAGAGAGAGAGAGAGAGAGAACGTATACCTTTATGAAATTCAAGGCGTTTCCTACCTTGACGACCGATCAAAGTACCGATATGCAAGACAAGGGTAAGACGAAGGTAAGGCGAGGGGAACACACATCTGCAGCCAAGCCTACACCACCACCACCACCACCACCATGCAGAACACTACATTCCCCTGCTACAGAGTTCTTCACCTTTATTCACCTATTACTCCATGTTCAATATCATCTTCCACTCCACAGTTACAATTAATCCGTCTAACATTATTCATATATAGGTTTTGATTAGAATAGAATGAAAATTAATGATGTGAATAATGATAATGCAGTATTTCTTTGTTTTCTGTGTTGAGAGAGAGGTTCATACTACCGTGGAAGTTCTTATATACATGTAACTTTGCAAATCCCGTAGTAGAAGGTGTTGTTATGGCAGCATGGGATTCAAGGGGATTATAATTAGTAGGATTTGTTAATATTTTCTTTCTTTACCTTCTGCTCTTCATTATCCACTAGACCAAATTATTTAACTTAAGGGTAATATAAGCTAGTTTATAAATCACTGCGCTACAACCTGCACAGAAAATGGGAATGCGTAATAATCTCAAAGAAAATGGGATACATGGTTCCTTCCGTTACAAGATATACTATTTATAAACACGAGGAGCAGCTCTCATTGAATTTATTTTTCTCTCTTTCTGGCGCGTCACTAAAAAATATT
The DNA here is from genome assembly GCA_029783475.1 of Metacarcinus magister. Classification (NCBI taxonomy): domain Eukaryota; kingdom Metazoa; phylum Arthropoda; class Malacostraca; order Decapoda; family Cancridae; genus Metacarcinus; species Metacarcinus magister. The sequence goes on from JAPQNM010000036.1 coordinate 5,778,937, forward strand.
CACATTTTTTTCTAATGTTTATTCAGCTTCTGGCTTGACTCCAGATGGATGGGTGAAAAAAATATATGGAATGTATCGCTTTATATACTACTGTCCAGGATGAAAGGGAAGGAAGGCTGACGTTGTATATTCACAGGAAAACTTTGATCCCATGTTTGGGTAGTATTGGTAAAATATGACCTTTTTTTTTCTTCTTCTTCCATGTTAAGTATTAAATGTTATCCTAGAGTAAATTGATAGTTTTATTAATGAAGCAACGCACTGATTACATGATACTTAATAACTAGTGTCAATCAGACCTCATTAAAGAAAAAAATGATAAATGAAAAACTAAAATAAAAACAAAATAAAAACTTAATGAATACGTAACACAACAATAAACACAGAAAAAAAAACTGATTTACACAAAAGATATAACACAAAAAAAGAAAAAAACTCAAAAATTAAGATACGTTATGATTATTATTTTCCCTTATCTTATCTGAGGGTCTGCAATGATGATAAGAGTCAGTGCTGCGTCGCCTCCGTCATGCAAGAATGGCCTCCTGGTAACCACCCCGCCTACACAACCCTCTACAAAAAGGCACCGCGAACAAACGGCGTACAATTCCGACTTTCCTTCCCCCGCCAAGCCTCACTTTCCTCTGATCACAGCAACACACACGCTCATTCCTCCTAAAAGTGTGTTCAAGAGGAGAGAAAGTCGTTGCAGTGGAAAGAAAGTCATCTGATACCTCTCCTCTTCTTCCTCTTCCTTCCCTACTTTCCTCCTTCTCATCTTCATTTGTTTTTCTTATTTTCTTCTTCTCTTCTTTTTTCTGACTGAATGTCGTTATTTTTTTTCTTATCTAAATTTTTCTGTCTTCTTTTATTCGCTTCATTTGGAATATATTTTTCTTATCCTCTGTATCTACTATTTTCGTTCATATCTTCTACGTTTTCTTTCCTTTTTCTCGTCTCTTTTCCATCTCAATGATCTATTTCTCCCTTCTCATTCCGCTCAAGTATGTCTCTTCTTAACTTCTTTCCTTCTCTTCCTATTCTCCTAAGGCCCCTTCATTCTCTTCCAATTCACTACTTCCCTTCTTGTCTCCTCTCCTACCAATCCTTTACCTTCCTTTCCCATCCTCCGCAGTATCTCTTTTCCTCTTGCTCTTTTCCATCTTTTCCTCCCTCCCTTTCCCTCAGGCTACGTTGCCACTCAATAATTTATCCACAATAACAAGCAAGCTTTAGTTTTAGAGGACGAAGCTTCTACATAAGACAGGCAAAGCTCTGCGCCTGTCCTATGCTGCTTTTCTGTGGGCGAGAAGCTTATCTATACGTGTGTGTGTGTGTGTGTGTGTGTGGAGGGTGGGGGTATGTGTGTGTGTGTGTGTGTGTGTGTGTGTGTGTGTGTGTGTGTGGTGTGTGTGTGGTGAAGAAAGAGAGAGAAGAGAGGAGGAGAGAGAGAGAGAGGAGGAGTAGAGAGAGGAGGGAGGAGAGAGAGAGAGGAGAGTAGAGAGAGAGAGAGAGAGAGAGAGAGAGAGAGAGAGAGAGAGGAAGAGAGAGAAGAAAAAGAAGGAAAACTATGAAAATCAGGAAAAAATAATAAATAGAGGAGATAAAGGAAGATAGATATCCTGCGGTGGGTGTAGGATCCCCTTCTTCCGGGCAAAGAGAACACCAATCACCCAAAGGATACCAGCAGGCAGGACCACACTCACCCACCCTTCATCATGGGAGCAATACCATCTGAACTACAACCTTAAACACCACTCTGCCCTTAAAACACCTCTACAAACGTGGCAGCCTGGCATCACCACCACAAGACCCGTCACTCCCGTGCATCAACACAACACTAGGTCACGTCATGCACTGCCCTGGTGAGTGAGGCAGATTACACGTCATGAGTGTATGTACTCGTATGTGATGTGCTGTGATTGCCTCGCTCTGGGTATGTGGTTTGGGCATGTCAGTGTTGAGAGGGGTGAGGGAGGGCTGCGTCACGCCCGCCGTCCCGTCACGCCAGCCTGACGAGGACTTGGGGGGTAGACGAGTCTTATTGAGCTGGGTGTCGGCGGCCGTCGGCTCAGTGTTGGCCCAGCCGGCGGTGTCAGCAGTCGTGCTTCGCCCGCCGCCACACACGCTCGCCGCAACTTGCCTCAGAGTCTTCGCGTCCGCCACGACCATCACGCCGGGCCCGAGACGGTGTGGTGCGCGGCGCCGGGCTACTATTGCTACTGTTGCTGCTGCTGCTCTTCAGGCACTCTGACAGCATGACATTTTTACGGGGGCCGAGGAGCGAGGCAGCGGCCCTTTGGCATTAAGACCCATATACTGTAACTTGAGGTTCCCGCCCGGTGGACGGCCCTCAGGGTGTTGCCTCGCGGCTCAATGGGTGTTGTCTCTCTGTAGTGAGTGATTTTATTGCTACCGGTGCAGGAGAGGCCTATCGCGGCTCACCTCTGAAGGACACAACACATATTTGCTTCTTCTCCTTCCTCCTGGTCGGAGCGCCTCGTCCTTCTTCGTTAAGTTGCAGAAAGGTAAGTTGGCCCGCCACCCTCACCTGTACGCGGCACCTAAATAACTTGTATGAACACGAGGCTTGGCAAGGTAGTGACGACCAAAGTGACGATTAGTTAGTTGACTACTGATGACGAACTGGTAC
>JAPQNM010000036.1:5789089-5796589 GCA_029783475.1 Metacarcinus magister
CCATCCGCAGCTGTATCAGGAAAAAAACTAAATCATGTTTTCATGTTTTATTTTTAGCTTTAACTTTATATACCTTTAATTCACATTCAATTAATAAACGTAGTCTCTTTTTATTAGTAACTCGTCTACTTTTTAGCTCATGTAGGAATTAGTGTCGTGTTTGTATCGTAAAGGTAATTGTTTCAGATATTTTCTATACTCGATGCTTAAATTTGCTGGCGTGCATTAATTATTTCCTATTCGTGAAAGTCTGATGAATGAACCTTTATTTTATTCACCACTTTCATGCTTCATAAATATTACATCTCCTCTGGGTAACACGTCATCCTTCACTGGTACAGAGAGGAAAGATGAAAGAAAAAGCTGATTGAATATACCCCCAGAACTAGGTAGCTATAGACCATACACTTCCTGCTAGGGTTAACGAGAGAGTGCTGCCCCTCTCACCAAGAAGCTGCCGTGAGCCTGGTGTCAACTCGCAACCTTTAGAGAGAAGGAAGGAGGCCACTTGTACAAGCTGTTCCTTAAGATACCGTAACATATCCTTTACTGCTTCTCTATTTGGTCAGGAAAATTTTATTAAGTTTTGGATGCTTCCTTCTCTCTTCCCTTCACAGCCATCACTCCTACCAACACATCCTCGCTCCTCCTTCCCCTCAGTGTGGTTCCCTCCCTCCCTCCCCTGCCTGGTGTTGTGAAGGTTTAATGGGTCATCACTTACCAAAAAACGCAGGTGGTTGCGTCACACACAAAAATTGATAAATAATGACGTTAATTTATCGTCAGGTGAAAATTGGAAGGTGACGGTGTTTGTCGGAGCGAGGGACGACGGAGTTTACCTGGTGATTATTAACAAAAATTTCCTGCTTCATATTTCACGTAAAATTCATTGAGGAAAGAAAACGTGGCATGTGGAGGCTTGAAAACACGGGGGATACGTTAAAAAGGTAAACTACTCTAATTTCACGGCAATTAATTGACTTTAAAATAGTGAGGCAGGACAAGGGTTAGTAGTGCACACACACACACACACACACACACACACACACACACACACACACACACACACACACACACACACACACACACACACACACACACACCTGTCTCTCTCTCTCTCTCTCTCTCTCTCTCTCTCTCTCTCTCTCTCTCTCTCTCTCTCTCTCTCTCTCTCTCTCTCTCTCTCTCTCTCTCTCTCTCTCTCTCTCTCTCTGATTGGAATATTACTGAATATTAATCCACATTTAAGCCATCTTTTCTCCTGTCAAAGTCACATGCGGTGCTGACGACCATATAAACACTGCAATATTCCAGTTTGAGAGAGAGAGAGAGAGAGAGAGAGAGAGAGAGAGAGAGAGAGAGAGAGAGAGAGAGAGAGAGAGAGAGAGAGAGAGAGAGAGGAGAGTGAGAGAGAGAGAGAGAGAGAGAGAGAGAGAGAGAGAGAGAGAGAGAGAGAGGAGGAGAGAGAGAGAGAGAAGAGAGAGAGAGAGAGACATGAGAGAGAAAACGAGAGAGAGAGAGAGAGAGAGGAGAGAGAGAAGAGAGAGAGAGAGAGAGAGAGAGAAAGGGAAAAAAACAAAGGGGCAACTTCTCTATCTTTGTTGACTGGAAATCACTGTAGGGGAACCTGTGAAGCTTTCCTGCCCTCACTGCATCCCCTTCCCACATCACGCTAACTTTCCCTTCATCCCCTCGCCCTTCACCCTCACCCCCCCTTACCCTCGTCAGATATAAATGGACCTTTGTGTTTGATCTCTCGTCGCAGCTGACCATCACGCGGGGTGCTAGCTATGTGGGGTCAGACAGGAGGCATTTAGTATGACCTACAAACTGGGACGTGGATTCAGAATACGTCAAAGTGTGCGGTGCTGTGGATGCCGGGGCGGATCTGCTATTCAATACGTGTTAAAAATATATCCTCCGATGAATTCATGAGTGCAAATTGGGGAGGCAAATACGTATTACATTTATTTGCATCTTATTATCGGTTTTTTGTTATTTTTTATTTATCTTGTTTATTTTTTTTTGCTTGTGATTTTTTTTTGGTCTTTGGTGCAAATATGAATGTGTGTGTTGAGAGAGGTTTAATGTTGCAGTTTTTTTCTTTTTCTTTTCCTTCTTGTTATGGTAAGGGTTTCACTTTATTATTTTTTTGTATTATTATTTATTCTTTGAAGTATTAATAGAGGGATGTGCAACGAGACTTTGATATTCTGATTATATACATGTTTTTTATTTTTTATTTTCTAACATGATTATCTTTTTTATTTGCATTATTAACAAAAAAAATATGTTCTCCATGATTTTTTAATTTTGATTTTACATTTTTTTTTAGTTTTATTTTCGACGTAAAAGTGTAAAAAAAAGTTACATCAGGTTTCAATTTTACGAATCTATATTTATTTTTGCTGCGACACATTGATGTACCTGAGCAGGGCGGGCGGGAATGCATTATCAGTTCTATTAGCATAAACATCAGTTAGGCGATAATCACTTTACCTGTTAACACATCCTCTTAAACAGATCCGTAATTAAAAGAAAAACATTTAAATCTCCACATTTCTCCTTACTACAGTTACTGCTGCCCTCCACCCCTTCTATACCCTTGCCCAAGCACGTCCTACTCCCCCACGTCCCATACATTGCATTCTAACCCTTATACACAACAACCTTGAACACCCTATCATGCAACGCCATCTATCCATCATCCCCGTCACTCCTCCTCAACTCTTTAACCTAAAAACACCTCATCCTTCACCCTGTCATAACTTCACAAAAAAACCCCGGCAAGGTAAAGATATCAACACCTGTAATTAATTTCCGGCCACAAACTGCCTCGTCATGTCTTAAATCACCTGGCCAATTAGTTAGGTATTACGGAGCGTCTGATAACCCTTACGACGGACCATTACCGGGGTGGTTACTTTCATGGCCTCGTTAGCATCACCCACAGCCTCGAGTCTACGTAAATCAGGACGTGACGCTCATTAAAGGAACGTCAAGACTTCCTCCTCCTCCTCCTCCTCCTCCTCCTCCTCCTCCTTTGTCAGCGTCTTCGTTAGTTTAGGTTAGTCTCCTTTAGGTGTTATTCAGTGAAGCTTTTGTCTCCCTCTGTCTTGTCTGTTTTCTTTTTTCCACTTAAATTAATCACTAGTTGAACCTCAAGGTCATGGACATACATACCTGAGTTGATTAAAGGTGACGTGGGAAAATACCTGTGGAATCTGTTATTTGAATTAGTGTTATGAAGAAAATATTGTCGGTGTGTGTGTGTGTGTGTGTGTGTGTGTGTGTGTGTGTGTGTGTGTGTGTGTGTGTGTGTGTGTGTGTGTGTGTGTGTGTGTGTGTGTGTGTGTGTGGTGTGTGTGTGTGTGTGTGTGTGTGTGTGTGTGTGTGTGTGTGTGTGTGTGTGTGTGTGTGTGTGTGTGTGTGTGTGTGTGTGTGTGTGTGTGTGTGTGTGTGTGTGTGTGTGTGTGTGTGTGTGTGTGTGTGTGTGTGTGTGTGTGTGTGTGTGTGTGTGTGTGTGTGTGTGTGTGTGTGTGTGTGTGTGTGTGTGTGTGTGTGTGTGTGTGTGTGTGTGTGTGTGTGTGTGTGTGGTGTGTGTGTGTGTGTGTGTGTGTGTGTGTGTGTGTGTGTGTGTGTGTGTGTGGTGTGTGTGTGTGTGTGTGTGTGTGTGTGTGTGTGTGTGTGTGTGTGTGTGTGTGTGTGTGTGTGTGTGTGTGTGTGTGTGTGTGTGTGTGTGTGTGTGTGGTGTGTGTGTGTGTGTGTGTGTGTGTGTGTGTGTGTGTGTGTGTGTGTGTGTGTGTGTGTGTGTGGTGTGTGTGTGTGTGTGTGTGTGTGTGTGTGTGTGTGTGTGTGTGTGTGTGTGTGTGTGTGGTGTGTGTGTGTGTGTGTGTGTGTGTGTGTGTGTGTGTGTGTGTGTGTGTGTGTGTGTGTGTGTGTGTGTGTGTGTGTGTGTGTGTGTGTGTGTGTGTGTGTGTGTGTGTGTGTGTGTGTGTGTGTGTGTGTGTGTGTGTGTGCTGGATAGGTGAGGGCAATAACCTGCAACCTTTGTAGTAACATTTAGAGTACTTTAGGGATTGAGTCGAGCTTATTGGATGGATGGAACACACTTTTAAAGATACCAAAAGAGAGAGAGAAAAAAAAAAGAAACATTAAAAGACAGGTCAAAACAAAACAAAAAAAAAACATGAAAAACCATAGACATTGAAAAAAAAAAAAACAATATCCACTTGATAGACACACATATATATAGAGACGATCATAAAAAAAGGATAGCGGAGGGGAAGAAGAAAGAAAAAACCACAATACACAAAAGAGACAACATCCATAGGGGTTAAAATTTCCCCACAAACACACACACACACACACACACACACACACAACCCGGGCCGCTCCTCCTCCCCACCCATACAATACCCCTGCACAATACACCAACGATAACAGGGGCAGCAAAGGAAACCCAAGGACGTCACACAGCGCTCCACAGTCAGGAATATTTCGTAAATCTCACACGCGAGGCTTTATTGTCCACTCAGAGTCGTGGTAAAACTCGTTGCAAGTCCTTGGTGTGAGTTATCTCCCGGCATGAATGGGCATCTTTCTCTCATATTGCTTTCTCTGCTGTTTAGGATGGTACCCCCTCCCTTACAATCGTCTTAAATCTGACGCCCGTTTTCTTTCCACTCTCCCGAAAAAGTCGCCTATCTCCCTCTTGCTTTCTTTAAGGGGCTGAAGAAAAGGTGGAAAAGGGGTGAAGGAAGGAAGGAGAGGAGAGGAGGAAGGGTAGATAACCATTTTTCCCTTTCCTATTGGTTTCATTCCTGTTAAAGATGGTATACTCAGCACCTTATATCTCCTTCCCTTCTTCCCTTCCCCCTTTCATACCATCTTGTGTCTCTCCTCACCCTTAAAGGACACACCAAAAGGAGAGAGAGAGAGTAAGATGCAGGGAGAGGATACAAGGAAGAACAATGACTGAAATGATTAGAATACAGCACGAAATGTTAGTCTCTATTTTATAAACCTTTAAAAAGAGGAGTGAAGAGAGAAGAAGAAAGTTAGGGAAAGAAGAGAAAGAGTGAAGGAGGGAAAAGAAAAAATCTCTCTTCCTCAGCCTTGCCACCGATGGTCCCCTGGAGGAAACTGAGAGGAAGGGAGGAGGAAAAGTCTGGTGGAGGAAATATTGCTTGGGAAGAAGAGTTTTATCTCCAAGTGAAACCTTTATGTTACTGTTACTCAAAGGGTGAATATATGTAAAGACAAACAGATAGAGAGAGATAAAGAGAGGAACATGAATTAATAGACAGACAGTTAGACAGTTAGATATATAGATGAATCAATGAATAGACAGATAAACAGATAAATACATTGATAGAGAGTTAGACAAATAGATACAATAGATAGACGGACAGAACCAGGTAAATATTTGAGTGGTTGAGTAAATGAATAAATAAATAGAGAGCTGGATGAATGAATGAATGGGTGAAGGGATGGATGCATATATTCACAGACAGGCAGACAGACCAACACATATAGATAACTAGATAGATAGATAGATAGATAGACTAAAATCTAAAGACAGACAAATGTAAATATATAAATGAAAGGACAAATACAGACAGACATACTTATATATACAGACAGACAATTAAACAAAATATTCATACCAAGAAATTTATAAATCTACAAACATTTACAAACATAATTCCTAAAAAAACAGACGAAAGTTTTACTCTACAAATTATGAAATGCAAAAAAAAAAATGATTAGAAAAAAAAAATAGTTACCATTTGTGGAGCTTATCTGCTTATCTGTCTGTCTGCCTACTATGTGTGTGTGTGTGTGTGTGTGTGTGTGTGTGTGTGTGTGTGTGTGTGTGTGTTCGTTAAGCACATAACGTTTAGGGTGCAACTCTAGCGTGATATTAGTGGATTAACGCTCTTTAATGCTGCACACGAATAAATATATCCTGTGATGTAAACTTTTATGCATCCAAGATTACCAGATCATACGAAAATACGCTTATATCATTATCATTATTATTATTACTATCATTATTATTATCATTATTACTATTATTACTTTAATTGTCACCCCCACACCCCCCACACACACACGTGGATGAAAATGGCAAAATGCACACTGAAATATTTTAAACGCAAGACATTAAGATGAATATTCACAAAAATGAACTAAAAAAAATAAAAAATGACATACAAGCAGAGGCCATCATTAAACGACCATACATACATACATACATACATACATACTATACACATACACATTCACACATATACACTCAAACACGTACACACACATGCAGAACAAAACTAGACATACGAACATAACTCATCATACAACACAAATTATTACATACACGTATAATTCTTGTCATAAAACATAAATGGTAATAGTCGCGTTCATCTGAAAACACAACAACTCTACTGATGTCTTTTTAAAACTACCAACTTGTTTTTTTTTATAGTATTTTTTTATAATTTTATTTTTGTTTCTCCCATCCTCACTAATGGCTGTGAAGGATGAACAAAAAAACGCTCTACTGCTTCCTATGTATAGAGATAATTATTGTTTACAGTGTTTATACATTGCTCTTCCTGCTTTTTCCGTACCATCTCCTCTCTTTCACTCTCTTTCTCTCTCTCTCTCTCTCTCTCTCTCTCTCTCTCTCTCTCTCTCTCTCTCTCTCTCTCTCTCTCTCTCTCTCTCTCTCTCTCTCTCTCTCTCACTCCTCTCCCCTGGAAATACGATCAAAAGCTTGTCATCACCAACATGATTAAAGGAAGGTCAAATAGCTCTCTCTCTCTCTCTCTCTCTCTCTCTCTCTCTCTCTCTCTCTCTCTCTCTCTCTCTCTCTCTCTCTCTCTCTCTCTCTCTCTCTCTCTCTCTCTCTCTCGCTGTTTGATTTGACCACCCCCCGTTGCTACTTTTCTATCTCTCCCCCTTCTCAAATGAGTTCTCTCTCTCTGTATCTCTCTCTCTCTCTCCTGTATTTCTCTCTCTCTCTCTCTCATGACTAAACTTCCTCCTCCTCCTCCTCCTCCTCCCTTCACTTCTCATCTTTTACATTGGCCCTTACCTGGTGCATATGATAGCCTCTCCCCTTACCTACTCACCTGACCTGCTCTACCACCCGCCTTTCCCCTGCCAATCTAACTCCTCTTTCTATCATCTTCAAATTGGCAATAGGTATAATTTCAAGAATAACGAATAGGATACATAATAATGGGGAAAAAATATATATAAAAATAATGATTCCTGGCATAGGATATACCACTCAAATCACACTGGAAGGAGAGAAGGCGGAAGTGTATTGAGGTGAAGTGAACAACCCACCATAACACATCACGTGCTATACCGGTATTGACCACCACCTGTCCTGTCCATTGCTCCCCAGGTGTTCAGGTAAAAAAGAATGGCCCCAAACTTTCTCAATACTCCCGTGTCTCTTTCTTTCCCCCAACCTGGTACACCGAGAGA
>JAPQNM010000036.1:5801589-5811589 GCA_029783475.1 Metacarcinus magister
AAAAACACTAGAGGTTCGGTTTAACGCCCATCAATCACAAGCAACAAGTAAAAAACACACACACATACATACACACACACCCACACACACATACATACACACACACACACACATACATACACACATACAAGGGAGGAAAAAAAAACTAAATATACGTGCATGAAAACAAAAATGAAGAGTCGAAAAAACATGTAAAACACGAGCAATAGCAACACAAAAAATTCAAATTAAACACATAAAAAAAAAAGAACACAAAGCCAAAATTTTCAATCCACACACACACACACACACAAACAAAAAAAAATACAAAAAAGGAGAAAAAAAAAACACTGCAATCTACCACACAATAAAACACAGTAACAAATAAAAGAAAAAAGATATATAGAATAGTACAGAAAATAAGAGTAGAGTTAAAAATACCCTAAAATACTTGTGATAGTTATAAAAAGAAAGAGACAAGAGACAAAGAGACAAAGAGACACACGGGTACAAACCAAAGGTGGGAGTAAAGACTAAGACGCCTTTCACAAGTCTGTTGGAGTTAATGGAGATTCCAGTCCCGCTTAGGAGGTGGAAGAAGCTTTCGGATTAATTTTATTCTCTTCGGACCTGAGAGTCGCGAGGAAGAGGAGGAGGAGGAGGAGGAGGAGGAGGAGGAGGAGGAGGAGGAGGAGGAGGAGGAGAAGGGGGAAGGAGGAAGGAGGAAGGAGGAGGAGGAGGAGGAGGAGGAGGAGGAGGAGTGCTGAGGCTTACTAAGGTTTCCTAAAGCTCATTCTGATTCTATTGTAAAAGGTTTCATGACACCCAGAAAGGTTCATGTGTGTGTGTGTGTGTGTGTGTGTGTGTGTGTGTGTGTGTGTGTGTGTGTGTGTGTGTGTGTGTGTGTGTGTGTGCGTGCTTCTATATACTATGTGATTTTCTTTGTCTATAAGAATACATAATCCATTTCTCTTGCCCTAAAATCGTTATCTAATGAAGCTTCTTATCACCCACGATAGATAATGCAAAAGGGTAAAAAATTATTCATTCTCGTACACTCAAAAATTACATCAGTCTAGTCACTCATTTTCACGTGCTGACTATAAGAAAAATAATAAAAGAAGAAAGAAGAAATGGAAGCCAAAAAAAGGACAAAATCATGCAGGACAAAACGCTTTCCTGCCGGGGATGCAAAGGAAAAAAAAATGCTAACGAAAAGAAAGATAAAAAACGAAAGAAAAAATATATATATAACGCACATAATGTTTTCCCGTATGTAGTTTTGAGTGTAATAAGAGAAAAGAGAAGAAAGGATCAGAACTAAAGATAAAACACCGCGAAGGGAAGACAAAGGAGAAGAAAGAAGAAGAAAGACAAGACTACTAAGGAAACAAAATACTCACACACACACACACACACACACACACACACACACACACACACACACGAGAGTAAAACGAGGGATCACAATAATAACAAAACATTCTCCTGTACGTGTTTGCAGTGTAATAAAGAGATGAACACATTTAAAAAGAGAGAGAAGAACCACAAAAGAGAGTACGAAACAAATACAAAACAGAAAAAGATGTCTGCCCTAAGGTGTCAAGGCTCACGCAGCTCCACACAAGACAAGCAAAGGGTTATATCACTTCTAACCTAACCTAACCTAACCTAACCTAACCTAACCTAACCTAACCTAACCTAACCTAACCTAACCTCCTTTATCTACCTGTCTCATCTGTATGTCTATCCCAGAGCACCTGTATACCTCTATCTTGTTTTCCATTCACCTTTTACCTGTATATTCCCACCTCACCTGTACGGATTTTTATGAATTACCTTTATACCTGCATCTCACCTGTATAATTTGTCACGCGGGTTAACGCTTACAAATCCACGTCGCTATGAATTAATCTTTATCAGTCGGCGCCTCACCTGTCTAGTCTTACTTGCATGCGGATTAACGCCTTCAAATCGCCACTACCTTCACCCCATCAAAGTGTAAAGCGTCAAAGCGAAGCCAAAGGTCGGGGATTCCTGTTTAATATCCCAAGCTGTTGTTGTAATCCTGTGAGCTGTGCCCTTCCTCCTACTCCCTCGCTCGTCACCGCCATCAGGTCACAGCTGCAGTACTTGACTAAAGCCGCCTCGCCCTGCCTGCTTTCTTGCTTGCTTTGTCCTCTTTGTCCTGGCTGCGAGGACAATGAGGTGACGTCACGAACTAGGTTTTTGATAGCACTGCCATCTGGCGGTGACTTTCCTAACTATGGTCAATTAGTGAACCAGCTCTTTTATATATTTGTGAGCCATTATAGATAGTTAAGTGTTGAAGCAGCTGGAGTGTGATGAAGCCTCGTAACACCCAACACACCCACGACGTAAACATTCCCAGAAACACACACTGATCAAGGCATCATTCTATTACTTATACATACTCATAACAGCGACAACGTACTCATAACACGTAGTTCCAAGTATCTGTAGGAGTGTGTGTGTGTCTGTTAGGGAAACCTGGGATTCATTAGCTTGGTGGAGGTTGAACGTGTTGTTACGGCTTACAAATCGACTTATTTCGTGAATATTATGTACTATAGCGAGTTGATTTGATAGTTAATGTGAGTTTTTGGGTTATTTCCTGATTGCAATGGACAGTAACGTTGGAAAACTACAAAATAAAAATGAAGAAATAAATAAAATCAGTGTGGCAGTATAAAAAGGTCTCGCTGAACAACATTGTGACGAAAACCTTTAACAGAGAGTATAGGAATAAAAACATCACATCCTTACTCTCTCTCTCTACATCTCAGAAGGAAACACGTAACATATAAATGCCGCTAATAAGTAAGTTTATTTTTTTGTCTCCATTTCTCGAAGACAACTCCGTGATGCTGACAACGAAGGAAAAATTGGCTCATGAACAGGAAAAAAAGTAACAATGAGCTTAGTTTCCTTTTTCCTTCCCATAAGTTACATAGTTTTTCCCTTAAAATCGTATGTATAAGAGAGAGAGAGAGAGAGAGAGAGAGAGAGAGAGAGAGAGAGAGAGAGAGAGAGAGAGAGAGAGAGAGAGAGAGAGAGAGAGAGAGAGATTTTAATATATTTTTTCGTTAATGTTTTTTCGAAGGAAGAAATAATGAACCTCCTGCAGACAAGGTGTGTGTGTGTGTGTGTGTGTGTGTGTGTGTGTGTGTGTGTGTGTGTGTGTGTGTGTGTGTGTGTGTGTGTGTGTGTGTGTGTGTGTGTGTGTTGAATCTCTTGCTGGAAGGAAGTAAAAAAAAAGAGGATGAGAAAAAGAAGGAGATAAGTATGAGAAGGACGAGGAGAGAACAATAAAGAGGAGGAGGAGGAGGAGGAGGAGAGGAGGAGGAGGAGGAGGAGGAGGAAATAAAGTAACAGGTGTCGAGAAAAATACGAATAATTACAAAAAGGAAACAAAGATAACGAAAAGGAAGAGAGAGAGAGAGAGAGAGAGAGAGAGAGAGAGAGAGAGAGAGAGAGAGAGAGAGAGAGAGAGAGAGAGAGAGAGAGAGAGAGAGAGAGAGAGAGAGAGAGAGAGAGAGAGAGAGAGAGAGAGAGAGAGAGAGAAAAGAGACACAGACCCTTTTTTCCCCCAGCTCTGCACGGTATCTTCCCTCGGAGCGCATCGGGACCGACTTCACTTATTTTCCGACTTTTTTCCCGGGTGGATATCATAAGGGGAAAATAAAGAAGTTGGGAAAAAAAACCATAAGACTCGCCTGACGAAGATATCAACAGCATCACCAGGAAAAGGACGCAGAGGGAGACGGGAAAAAAAGAAAGAAACGCAGCCATTCCTACCAAGGACAAATTTTCTTACGTTGTCTTTATCATGGAACTAAATTTCTCGTTCCTTGAAACTTCTTGCAAAGGAGGAGAAGGAGGAGGAGGAGGAGGAGGAGGAGGAGGAGGAGGAGGAGGAGGAGGAGGAGGAGGAGGAGGAGAAGGAGAAGGAGGAAGAGGAGGAGGAGGAGGAGTATAAAGGAAGAACAGACAGCAACAGTCCTACTGGACCTAACGAGCTACACTACTACCACTACTACTTGATAGAGACAAAAGGACAGTAAATTGGAAGGTTCCTCCCCACCCACCCCTCTCTCCAGCCTAAGCTGGCTGGAAGAGGAAGTGATACTATGCAGTGTAGTATGGAAAAACTATCATGGAATTTGTATGGGAAAGTGAAAAAAAGTACGGCTATTGCTATCATTAAAAAAATACACAAGAATGAAATACTTAATTAGTTATTGTTGAGCAGTAATTATGATGGTAATTATTAGGTATTGTTAGGTGAAGGTAATGCAAGACACAAACAACGTGATCCTGTTTGTTAGTTGTACATAATGACTTTGTGTTTCCCTTTGCCTCGCCACCAACCATCACCTTCCTTCTGTACTTTCCAGCAGCTCAACCTTGACTTTTTCAAAATATATAATTCATACAAAATGAAAATCTCTGGAAACATCAAGATATTCTGTGTGTTTGTTGTGTCCTTCGCCGGACTGATGATGATGAGCCGCGCCTTGTGGGGCGTGCTGGAAGATGCCCACAAGCTAAGCGAAGCTGTCAAGAAGTGGCGGAGCACAGGTCCCCACACCACCCTCCTGGGGAAGGTGCGGGAACACATGTCCTCCGCCTGGTGGCTGGGACCCTTGAAGGTGGACTCTCCAAGGGATCCCATGGAAGACTGCGGCATCACCGCCGACCCGGGGTGGCGGGACGTGCTCACTATGATGTTTGACCTCAAGGCACGCTTGGCCTGCATGGAGGAGAAGGTCACGCTGGCGGAAAAGGAACACAACGCATTTGTGACCAAGTTCCTGCTGGCCGTCTGCTACATGGTATTTGTGGTTCGGTGTGGCGCTGCGTTGGCGCGCCGGAGGACAAGGAAGACCAACACAATAGTGCGGCGGAGTCTCCTGGTGGCCAGTAGGTTCAGGCAGCGGCTTTGGGGACCTGATGAGATCCACGTGGATAACCTGCGGGACAGGTACTCCGTCCAGGTGTTCCCAGACCCAAAACGTGGGAAGCTGCATATCAAGGGCGACAAAGGAAACGTGCTGGAGGCCTACGCCGCCGTCAGGGACTTGATGAAGGCATGGCACTCACGGGAGGACGTGCAGTGACAGCCTCGTTCATTGTATCGTATCGTATCGGACACTCGTTAATCGTATCGTATCGGACACTCGTTAATCGTATCGTATCGGACACTCGTTAATCGTATCGTATCGGACACTCGTTGATCGTATCGTATCGGACACTCGTTAATCGTATCGTATCGGACACTCGTTAATCGTATCGTATCGGACACTCGTTAATCGTATCGCATCGGACACTCGTTAATCGTATCGGATTAGACACTCGTTAATCGTATCGCATCGGACACTCGTTAATCGTATCGTACCGTCATCTCGTAACTCCCACAGCCTCGTCATCACATTACGCCCACAGCCTCGTCATCACATTACGCCCACAGCCTCGTCCACTTTGAATCTCTACAGCCAAGGAAACCCAAGCCTTAAAGTTATTAATTATTTCTCTTTACTTGTTTACCTTTACAACAATATTAACCTGAAAGTTATTGTTATTATTTCATTACTGAAGCGTACAAACATCTATGTCATGAAGAAACATTGATATAAATATAATCTCAAAAAAATGACGCTTTCAGAAAAATAAATTACTTACTTCTATTATCTGAATTTAGAATTTTCTATCACTACTAGAACAGTGAGCAAAGAGTAATTTATGCTGAAAAAAAATACGCAGGAGTGAAATACGCAATTTGGTGAACGGATGCTAAGTGCTTATCGAGTTTCTTCTTAAAAAAAATAATAAATTGTGATATTGTTAACTATTTTGTGCTGGGAGAAAATTCCAAATATTCACGATTCTATTGAAGAAAAGTTCTTCGCTTCATTCGATCTAAAACGCTTACCAATGATCTTGAAGGAGGAGGAGGAGTACAAAAGGAGTACAAAGGAAGAACAGACAGCAACGAGGCTGGAGGAGGAGGAGGAGGAGGAGGAGGAAGGAAAATAAACGGAAAAGGAAGAGGAGGAGGAAGAGAAGCATATAGAGCAAGGGTTATCAAAAGACTACGAAATAAAACCCAACTATTTAAGAAAGAAAGAAAAATATATATACCAAACACAAAACAAAAAATATACAAATAAATAAATAAAACCCTTGTCGATTCATATAAAACAAAGAGAGAAAGAAGAAAAAAAGGAGAAAAGGAGAAAAAGAGGAGGAGGAGGAGGAGGAGGAGGAGGAGGTGGAGGAGGAGGAGGAGTGGGGGATAGAGGTTAGTGAGGGTAGCATCTAACAGTTCTTAAAAGGGGAGGGATGGAGGGAAGGATGGAGGGAAGGAGGAGGGGCAGGGAGAGGACTCGAGGGATGGGGAGAGGGAGGGAGGAGAGCAGTGCCTTAGGGTAGGTGCCAAAACAGTACCATTAACATACTGGGAAAGGATGTGTGTGTGTGTGTGTGTGTGTGTGTGTGTGTACGTGCGATTATCTGGCTGTGTACACAAATGCCACATAAAAATAACACTAAAATAACGTATTTATGAATAATTAATAACACAATTTACATAAATATCATCAAAACCTTTCCTGTGTCACATCCTACACACACACACACACACACACACACACACACACACACACTCTGCCAATACGACCTTGAGATAAGCTTCACAGACAGCAGGCGACCAGCATCCCTTCCTCCCCGACCCCACAGAGGCACCACTGAGGGAGGGAAGGAGGAAGGCGAGCAAGGGAAGGCGAAGAAGGAGAGAGATATTGGGAGGGAAGGAGGTGGAAGAGCCTTACTTCACCGTCTAGTTGTTCCTTTTTTACTCAAGTTTCATGAAAAAAGACATGAAAAAAACTTCAACTAATCAGGTAACAAGTCCTCGAAGCGGCTTACCCGATGCCAGGAAGAAGAACGGAAGGAGCAGGAGGAGGAAGAGGAGGAAGAGGAGGAAGAGGAGGAGGAGGAACAGGAAGAGGAGGGTCGGGGCTGAGAAATGGCTATGACCAGGAAAAGGAGGAGGAGGAAGAGGAGAAAAAGGAGGAGGAAGGTCGGGGGTGAGAGATAACTAAGACTACGAGGAAAAGCAATTAGAAGAAGAAGTGAAGTAATAAAAAAGAGGAAGAGAAATAAGAGAAGGAGGAAAAGGGAAAGGAAAGAACGACTAAGAGGATGAACTTATTACACAAATGTCTCGCCCAAGTCTATAACAGGAACGGATGCTTCCAACGTCAATAACAGACTAGAGAATTATGAACACAAGAAGAAGATCAAGAAGAAAAAAAGTGCTGATCCAATACGAATATAACATGATAGATAGATAGTTATAAGTGCATTGTATTGTTTCACCATTAACTCAACACCATCACCACCACTACCACCACACCACCCACCCACACACACACACACTCTCTCTCCTCCCTTCGCTATATTTACTTTTGATGACCAGCCTGTGCAACGAGTGAGATTTGCGTGTATCTATTTATCTTTTAACCTGCTTTTAATCCGCGTTTCCACTCCATTACGCAGTGAAAAATGTATTTGTGATTGAAACACTGAATGGGTTGTGTGACTCCTTTTCCTTACTTTTTTTTTGTAATGGTAAAGTGGAAGGTTATAGGTGTACTTTTTTTTTCATTCTTCTTGTATTATTTTTCCTGTTGCTGTTTGTTCTTCCTATGTGTTCCTCCTCCTCCTCTTCTCCATCCTCTTCTCATAGCTGTGTTCTTCTTAATTTCATCTCCTTGTCTTTTCTTCCCTCCTCCTCCTCCTCCTCCTCCTCCTCCTCCTCCTCCTCCTCCTCCTCCTCCTCCTCCTCCTCCTCCTCCTCCTCCTCCTCCTCGAATTACGTGATGAAGACATTTTCTTTCTTTCAGTACCATGAAAACTCTCCTATCTCTTCTTCACATTTTTCCTGCAGCTGTGTTCTAGAGGGAAAGGGGTGAGGGGGGTGGGGGGTGGGGATAAGTCTTCGTGCTTTTCTATCCTTAGTATTGACGAGGTGCAAAACAAGTCTGTTGCCCACTACTCTTACGTCACTATGTTGTCTCTCCTTTTACTCTCCCTCCTTCATCCTTTAAATCCTCTTCATGTTAAATCCCTCTCTCTCACAACCTCTTCATCTGAAATCCTCTTCCTCCTACTTATCTCCTCTACTTCTCTCTCTCTTTCTCTCTCTCTCTCTCTCTCTCTCTCTCTCTCTCTCTCTCTCTCTCTCTCTCTTTCTATCTATCTATCTATCTATCTATCTCATCCATAGTCCTCACCGCCACCACCACCTCCACCTCTCCCTCTCTCCTCCTCCTCCTCCTCCCTTTTTTCCCCTCAATTTGCCCGTCATATGTGCTGAGTCTATGTGTCTATTTCCAGGAGGATGAGTGACCACCGCAAAGTGCTGAGGTGCCTGCTGCTGCTGCTCTCCGCGGCAGGTAAGACTGAAGGGAAGGGGTGATGTGCTGGCCAGGTGTGAAGGTGTGGAAGGTGTGTGTGTGTGTGTATGTGTGTGTGTGTGTGTGTGTGTGTGTGTGTGTGTGTGTGTGTGTGTGTGTGTGTGCGTGTGTGTGTGTGTGTGTGTGTGTGTGTGTGTGTGTGTGTGTGTGTGTGTGTGTGTGTGTGTGTGTGTTTGAGGCGCGTAATGAGCCAAAACAACGAGGAAACGAGACCAATTTGCGAGTCGTGGAAAAAAAATGAGACTCTGGAAGCGCTGAAGACACAGTGAAATGTTTGCAATGACGCTGTACTACCACTAGAGACAAGGCCGCTCGACAACCTTAATTCCTGCAAGAAAAGCACCGCATGGGAGTCTGCAGCGAGGAGAGAGGGTGGCGGGAGGGCTGAGAGGCTAGTGGGAGGTAGGAGGGTGAAGGAGAGCGTTAGAGGAGGCAAGGAAAGGTGGTGTTAAGACATGTAGGTCAACAGACGTGAAGGTAAAGTGTGAAGTCAAGGAAACATGATTCACTCTACACATAATAATATACGAGAAATATTAATAAACTCTTGTACGGAAGGAGGAACAAAAAAATACACGTAATACTGAATAATCACAGGTTAAAAAAAAAGTTAAATATCTGAATACACATAATAATTACAATGACGTTAAAATAAATGAACTTGTGTAACTAAAACGCTGCTGTCAATCTAGGAATACATACATACAGACTGACGGACACACGAGGATCTATGTAATGTGAGTATATTAGAGATGTGAACAGGAAACTGGAACACATGTAATAAATGTAATAATGTGTTATATGATTTTCTGAGGACAAAGTAGAATTAAATGAGAATATTTACGAATGGAAAGAAGAACAGAAAACAAGCGGCTTAGAGAGGATAAAAGAGAACTTAGAACAAAACCTACAACATTGACATAATGATAAACACAATAACTAAAATAACTGATAATAATAAATAAATGACTGTAATGCATGACCGGAAAACACGAAGACTTAGGAAAATAAAGTTAATGGATAAGATAAAATAAAAATTGAAATGATGATAAAAAAACACAATAAATGAAATATCTAATAATGATTGTTAAATAAATAAATAAATAAATAATTGCCTGAACACACGAGGAAAAGAAAAGGTTAATAAATAAACTATCATTATTAAAACAAAATAACCAACATTTTTATAGACTCTACATCTTAATATTTTTTTTTAAGAGTCACATTGTAATTATTATTTTTGTGTATAACTTTATAGTCTGTTTCCCTGTTTCCCTTATCTGCAAAATAGAAATAAAACCTAGAACTTAATTGATAAACGTTATCTATAAAACAAGTGAGAACGATGTGTCAATAAATGCAATACACGATAACTCCGAAACACGAAGTAATGGAGGGAAAAGCAGATTCGATAAAACTCAAATAAATAAATAAATAAATAAATATAAAGTGTACCCTCGATAATGAATGAGTCAACACGATAACTCAACACATAAATACTCACCCACCTCATATGTTAC
>JAPQNM010000036.1:5819089-5829089 GCA_029783475.1 Metacarcinus magister
ATCTTTGGCAGAACCCATAAGGTCTAATGTATATATCTGGGTCATGTTTATTTTCTCCCTGCAGCAGTAGTACATGGAGGAGGAGGAGGAGGAGGAGGAGGAGGCAAATGAAGGCAAAAAGGAGCAGCAGAAATATCCGAAATTGGGAACAAATATGAAGAAGAAGATAAGGAAGAGAGGAGAAACAAGTAAAGAAAAACACATACATTTACCCACAAAACAAAACATAGGAAGACACACACAGACGTTACCTATAAAGAAAGATAAAGAGATAGATAGATAGATAAAGAGAGATGAAAATATTGAAGATGGAATTCTATATTGGAACCGGAAGGGAGGCGAAGGAAAGATAGGAAAGGGAGAGTAAAGACGAGGATGGGGTAGAGGGTAAGTAAGGGTGAGGGAGGAAGGAGGTGGGAGGGGAAACCGGTGAAGGAAGGAAGGGAGAGAAAGGAAAGGAAGACGATTAAAAGGAGAACTGAGGTGGAAGAGGAGGAGGAAAAGGAGGAATAGGTCAGGATAAGGAAGCAAGGAAAGGGAAGGAGGAGGAAAGGGGGGAGGGAGGGAAGGGAGAGGAGGAGATAAAACAAAGGGAATGTGGTGTCTTTAGTGAAATATGAAGGGAGTTTGGAGTGACAAGACAGGTAAGTTTGGACAGGTGATTGAAAAGACGACGATGAATGGAAGGAGGAGGAGGAGGAGGAGGCAGAGGAAGAAGAAGAAGAAGAAGAGGCAAAAATAGCGAAGGAAGGGAAAAGCAAAGATGAGAGAGAAAATAGGAAGGGGAGAGAAGTGTTAAAAGAGAGAAGGGAAGAGATGGAGAGAAGGAATGAAAAGGGAGATAATTGATATAAGGGAAGATGAAGGACACACACACACACGTAAACACACACACACACACACACACACACACACACACACACACACACACACACACACACACACACACACACACACAATATAACTATATCCAATAACACAGGAAACCAAGACGAAAAATAAACTTAAACCAATGCAAAGAAAAATATGAAATAAAAAAGCATATATATATAAAAAAAAAGGAAAAAAATCTACAAGGAGAAACTTGGACCTAAAAATGTACACACGAAGAAGTAGGAGGAGGAGGAGGAGGAGGAGGAGGAGGAGGAGGAGGAAAAGGAGGAGGAAGAAGGTTTAAGGAATAATGTTTTTTTCCCTTGATTTTATTCCCGTGTTTGTCCGCTTGGGAGGTTGACTTTAAGAGAAGCAAAGTTAGGGAGGTTGAGCTTTGTTTGTTTCTTAGTTTCTTACCAAGTGACTGGAAGACTTCACAAGGTGTTTTGAAGCTTCACTGGACTGTTCGAAGCTCTATGTGTGTGTGTGTGTGTGTGTGTGTGTGTGTGTGTGTGTGTGTGTGTGTGTGTGTGTGTGTGTGTGTGTGTGTGTGTGTGTGTGTGTGTGTGTGTGTGTGAAGAGAGGGGTTCAAGGGTGTATGGGAGAGGAGTAGATGCAAAGAGGTTTAAGTATTATCTAATGAAACATAATCTATAAAGTTAAAGACAGTACAACCCTCAAAATAATACAAAGAGAGGCAGGTAGAATCATCTCCTTACTTATATTTAAATCTGTAAGTATCTTTGTACAGGTAATCACAAACAACTATGAGAAATGCGACTAATATTCCACTTAATTTGGTAACCTAATTAATGTATCAGCAATAAGGGGACAGTTTCAGTGGTTTATTAAGCGGCTCGGAGTTTCAGTGGTTAGGTTTAGAGGTTATGAAGGTACAGCTTTGGACTTTGAAAGGACTGCCCAAAGTTCTGCGTCTCAGGGTCAATTTGGTGAGTAAGTTTTTTGGTATGTAAACCTGAACAGGATTTCATAATAAATTGTCAAGTTTTTTCCTCTTATATGTGTGTTCTTATGTTTGTGTGCGTGGGAAGAAGAAAAAAGTGAAGAGATGGAGAGGAAGGTGAATGAAGATGGAAAAACAGCTTAAGGAAGAGAGAAAAAAGTATAAGAGGAAGGATGGAGGGAAAGGGTAATGGCGGGAGGGGTTGTGGGGGGCTAGAGGAGAGGCAAATGGAAGAAGAAACACAGAGGAAGAGGAAGAGGAAGAGGAAAGGGAAAGGGAAGAGGGTGAAAAGAGGTAGGAGAAACGGGCAGTCTTGCGATATAAAGAGGCAGTGAACTGTAATCTCAAAAAAAAAAAATAGAAAGAGAGAAAACTTAGCCAGGTCAAAAATAAATGCAAAAACACACACAAAAATAAGAGAAAAAAAAAAACTTACTCCATCTGGTCCCACACACATGAAAATCCACACACAGTTTCCGGTGGACTAGTTAACCTGATCAGGTGGTCGGAGGCGGAAAAGTTTGATGGGTTTTTATGCAGGTGATATTTTGTTGTCCTGAGTGTTGGCATGGAGCTGGGAGGCACGAGGGAGGAGAGGGAAGGTGGGGAAGGAGGAGGAGATGATAGGTAGTAAGAAGGATGGAGGGTGTGAGAGAGAAATGAATAGAAAGATAGATGGATTGATTGATAGATAGATTACTTGATAGATAGATAGAGTATATATATATATATATATATATATATATATATATATATATATATAAAAACACATTTTTATATCAGCCAAATAGACAATAATAAACACACACACACACATACACCCACACACACACACACACACACACACACACACACACACACACACACACACACACACACACACCACATCATCATCATCACTAACAAGTCCTTTCTTCATCACCTCCTGGGCCAGAATCCATCACTAGGTATTCCCATATCCAATTACGAGGCGTTGAAAGGTTAGTAAACAAGCAGTAATTACGATAACAATCCAATCAACTACATAATCGTTGATATAATTATCTGACACAGCCGCAGGAACAACCACACTTGGACTAATCCCAACACCAATTATTTTTGTAATTAAACGACCTTTCCCCTCAATGACTCCACTTAACGCCCTGCTAGAGGAAAGTCATTTTTCATCTCCACCTGGTAATCACAACTCATTAGGGACGTTACCTGAACCTACTCAACACATAATGGAACCTTGATGAACAAATACACAATGATACTTTAGGGTTTCTGAAATGTGTTTGTTACTCTAATCTAATTAACTTTACTTTGCCCTAACCTAACTTTAGATAAACTTACTTAATCTATGCTAACTTGACCAAACTTATCCGCATCTAACCTTACCTTATTTAATCTTGCTTAACATAACTTATATTATTCAATCATAAACATGCTTCACCTTATCTAACTTAATGTTTTGTTAATATTTCAACACAACTCATGAAAATTGGTACCAAAGAATTCTCGGACATGCTGATCACGAATCTGGAATTAGTTTGGTCATTACTATAATATTTGGATTTTCCGTTTTGCGGCCGGTAAATTCCACCAGAATTGAGGTCGAACAAGTTTTTTTTCCCATTTTACTACGTAAATATTAGTCCTACAGGAGAATTGTATAGATAGAAAGTTATAGAGTTTGATAATGTCTATCACATACATTCATCATTGTTCAAATAATTCTAATACCTATGAAGAAAATTTAAAGTGTGTGTAAAAAGTTAATGCATAATACTTTACACTCCTACATCTATAATTACATTCCAATTCCATTTCACTACATCTTAATAGAACAAGCGTCTCCTGCTCTTTCTTTTATATTCAATACGTTTTTTACGTAAACCCCATATATTTTGAGTTATTTCAAAATATATGATTTATTTCAAAACGAAATTTCATGCTGACCTATCCTAACCTAACCTACCTCACTCTGACCTAGTAAACTTTGACCTACTATAACCTCATCTTGCTTGACCTGATCAGTTTCAACTTATTAAATGTTTTACAAATTCACCTTACATACATAACACCAACCATTATTCATATCCTAAGCTCCATCTGCCTCCCATGTCAAGCCTCTTTTTACTTTGAGATTGCATTCCTCTTCCTCTAACACCTTCCTGTCCGATTCAATGGCATCAAATTTGCACTTTCATTTATATTGCTCAATTGTTTTCTTTTTCATACTTTTCTTTTCATTGTCTCCTCTCATTCACTCTTACGATATGTTCCTGCAGAGTCGTGATACTCTCTCTCTCTCTCTCTCTCTCTCTCTCTCTCTCTCTCTCTCTCTCTCTCTCTCTCTCTCTCTCTCTCTCTCTCTCTCTCTCTCTCTCTCTCTCTCTCTCTCTCTCTTCTCTCTCTCCTCTCTAAGCTTGTTTTTCTGCTTTATTTCCTCCTTTTTCAATTATCTTTTCTTCACACTTATTTTATCCTCTCTCTTAATCACCGTCCTTTTCATTCACTCTAACCTCTCATCTTTTCCTCCTCCTTTCCTCCCTTCTTCATCCTCCATAGTTTCTCCTCCAATATCCCCTCCGTCTTCATTTACATATAAACTCTTTACCGTATCCTTATCACGTTACGGGAAATAACACTCTATATATACAAATGTAATTATATATTTTTTGCATACTTTTATAAACCTTAATGGGAAACAATGTGCGTGTTTTACTGTTTCCTATACCACTGTTTTTTTTTTCTTTCTCTTTGGACAATTTCTGTTTTTTTTGTCACAGAAAAATGTATAATTGCTTTTCTCTTACAGTGTTTGCATTTTTGTCATACAGTATATAAATAATTTCTTCGTTTAAAGTTTTTTCTAATTCTTATTTAAATATTTTTCCTTTTAAACACATATATTTACGTTTTTGTCCTCGGTTTTTTATTACTTTTTTTTTTTGCATGTAATTCGTTCTCATTTTGCTGTGGCTTTTTTCTTTACAATTATCACAATTTTCTTTATTTTTTTTTTTGGTCAGACTTTTCACAATTATCTATCTCACTTAACTCACTTTTCTAACACTCGTGGGATTTTTGTTT
Source organism: Metacarcinus magister (assembly GCA_029783475.1). Taxonomy (NCBI): domain Eukaryota; kingdom Metazoa; phylum Arthropoda; class Malacostraca; order Decapoda; family Cancridae; genus Metacarcinus; species Metacarcinus magister. The sequence goes on from JAPQNM010000036.1 coordinate 5,824,005, forward strand.
TTGTGTTTTGGGAGAACTGTTCTTCACACTTCATTTTCAGGCAACTTTAAACATTTTTTTGGTTGCTCGAGTTTGACTTTTTACTTTGAACTAAATCCCTTTTTTACTTGCCTTTTGCACTTGGAAGACTAAAACTTTCCTTCCTGCTATCTAATCCATTTCCTCTTTTATTCTCTCTCTCTCTCTCTCTCTCTCTCTCTCTCTCTCTCTCTCTCTCTCTCTCACTCTCTCTCTCTCTCTCTCTCTCTCTCTCTCTCTCTCTCTCTCTCTCTCACTCCTTTTCTCCTGCTCTTTGCCACAAACATTTCCTTTTTCTTGTTTTATTCCTTTCTCTATTTACTGTTTTTCCTCTTCCTCTCTACCTTCCTCCCTTCCTTCTTTCCTTTTTTACCTACTCAATCCTTGACCTTCTCTTTTCTCCTTTTTCTTGTTTTATTCCTTTCTCTATTTACTGTTTTTCCCTCTTCCTCTCTACCTTCCTCTCTTCCTTCTTTCCTTTTTTACCTACTCAATCCTTGACCTTCTCTTTTCTCCTCTACCTATGTAAAGAAAATCCTTCCTCTTGCCTTCATTCCTTTTGATTTTAATATTCTTCCTCTTCCTACTCTTCCCCTTGCTTGCATCTTTTCTTCATAAGCATTCCTTCTGGGCATCCTTTCCTCCTCTTCCTCTTCCTTTCTCCTCCTACAACCTTCTTTCCCTGTGATCTTTCCTCTTTCTAAATTCATCTCCTTTTCTTCCTCCCTAATACTAGCCCTTTCCTTTTGTCTTCCTTCCTTCCTTCTATGTTCTTACGTTTCCTCCTCCTCCTCCTCCTCCTCCTTCTCCTCTATTTCCTCTACTCAAGTTCCTTTTCCTTCCCTTCATCCCTTTCCTGTAGCCGGTGCAAGGCAAACATACCGTAGCCTCCCTCATCAGCCTTGCCAAAACTCCAATCACACACGCCAAACGACACCCAACGATCCACAGTCAACATTAATAATACTCATCCTCGTCCCGTCATACCGCTGCCTCCCTGCAATCAATCCTCTCACCTGTTTTTCACCTGCATGCTCGCTCCCCCTTGTTTTTGACGCCCACTCTATTTTTCAAGGTAAATTCGTTATCGTTATTATTATCATGATTATTATTTCTTTTTTTATATCATTATCATCTTATATTATTATGCAGGAAGGGTAAAGAGATGAGAGGAAAATCAAGGTTGCTGTGTTTTAGTTTCCCTTTGGTCGTTCTCTTTCATTGGTCTCTCTTTCTCTCTCATAGATATGCAAATTTGATAGACGTGATAGATTGGAAAAGATAAAATCTAATTACGGAAAGGGAGCAAGAAAGGAGGAGGAGGAGGAGGAGGAGGAGGAGGAGGAAGAGGAGGAGGAGGAGGAGGAGGAGGAGGAGGAGGAGGAGGAGGAGGAGGAGGAGGAGGAGGAGGAGGAGGAAATGAGACGAAGGAAGAAAAAGTGAGATAAGGTTAAGAAAGCTGTAAATGGTAAACAGTAAGAGAAGGTGAAAGACAAAGAGAGAGAGAGAGAGAGAGAGAGAGAGAGAGAGAGAGAGAGAGAGAGAGAGAGAGAGAGAGAGAGAGAGAGAGAGAGAGAGAGAGAGAGAGAGAGAGAGAGAGAGGAGAGAGAGAGAGAGAGAAGAGAGAGCGTCTTAAGTCGTGCAAAAAACCTCCCGCCACACAGTTTACGGTGAGAAACTATTAAATACTCATCGTAAAAGACACACACATCGAGCAGCTTAAAGATAAATACAATGCCTACCAACACAAAGCCTCCACATGTGATACAACGACAGCCTTCTCTCCTCAGCAATGAATAAAGTAAAGTTGTATTCACCTACATCGCTTACGCATTGCAGATAGGAATGAAACTTAAGTCTTAAAGTATTACACATTCTTCATGACAATTCCATTCTTTTTATCTGAAATATTAAAAAATGAGTTAAAGGAAAATTCCGCAATTCTTTTTTGAGATGAACAACTTTCGCTTCATTAGTTTCATAACGAGAAAAAAATAAATGAAATGAACAGAACCTTGCATTGTTTTATACTTCATTACTTTCCTTACTTATAACTCTTAGAAACCATATGTATAAAAAAAAAAACATTAATACATACACTATTTACCAACACAACGTAACTCAAACTATATACAGTTAAGCTTAAAATAATTTCCCCCTTCAAAACTAATCTTACCTCAGCCATCAAATATTAAACAAGACCTCAAGTAAGATATTTCACTATGAGAGAGAGAGAGAGAGAGAGAGAGAGAGAGAGAGAGAGAGAGAGAGAGAGAGAGAGAGAGAGAGAGAGAGAGAGAGAGAGAGAGAGAGAGAAGAGAAGGGGACGTTAGTAGTAGTGTTCGTCCCCAGAGAGCAACATGTATACTGTATTGGATTCCTTTTCCCTCGCTACATATTATTCCGAGGCGGCTCCCTTTTGAACATCTTACCAACAAATGATTCTGGGGAAGTTTGAGGTATTTTTTGTATCCATTTTGCCACACACACACACACACACACACACACACACACACACACACACACACACACACACACACACACACACACACACACACACACACACACACACACACACACAGTCAGGAGAAAGATAAAAAGATCACACATGAAACCACACAAAGTGAAAGGAGGATATATATAAAAAAAGAAAGAGAGAAATGCTTAAGATGCAGAGAGCGTGATGCAGCAGCAGGAGGAAGAGGAAGAGGAGGAGGAAGAGGAGGAGGAGGAGGAGGAGGAGGAGGAGGAGGAGGAAGAGGAAGGGAAGAGAAAAATATTCCTTCTTAGTGTTCACGCTTGCTACCTCGAGAGAGTGAGACAAAGGCAGGCAGCTGGACGGGTTTTTGTTTACATACATATATTAGAGTGAGTTTGCTCCAGGGGCTGAGTAACGTACGGTAGAAAACACCTCTCTCTTCCTCTCTTTCTCTCTCTCTCTCTCTCTCTCACTCTCTCTCTCTCTCTCTCTCTCTCTCTCTCCTCTCTCTCTCTCTCTCTCTCTCTCTCTCTCTCTCTCTCTCTCTCTCTCTCTCTCTCTCTCTCAATTGTTGTTGCAGGAGTAAAATTAGTATAACTTCAATTAGACCTGCAGCGCAAACTCGGCTCCTGGCATCAAAATACCATAAAGAATGACCCCAACACACCACATCTTGGATTTTGCAGCAAATTATGACTCCTTTCCGACCCACGCACCTCACCCGGTTATCGAGTGACGTAAAATGGCCATTTCTATGCACTAAACCCACCTCACACACTGGAAAAACAGTTTATATCCTTTTACCACGCAACCGTTTGTCGGATTAGTAAAAATTTCACCCCTTTCCATGCTTACACCAATATTCCAGGCCAGGCGACATCTGTCATCTCCTGTTTCATGCATATGTAATTCCTTAGCTATATCATTCTTTTTACTCCTACAGGATCAAGGTGACATCCTACGTTAGATAAGTATAGAGGTGATCTCCCCTTAAATAATACAGGAAAATGGATAAGCTATGAGACTCGCAGGTGTGGAGGCTGATTACATAACCTGTCTTGTCTTAATTACAGGTGTCGTGGATGAGACAGGTGGACGAGGTGTTGGAGCTGCTCACCTGGGACACCCACACCTATGTGAAGGACGACAGGTGAGCCAAGGGAGAGGGGAGGAGAGAGAGAGAGAGAGAGAGAGAGAGAGAGAGAGAGAGAGAGAGAGAGAGAGAGAGAGAGAGAGAGAGAGAGAGAGAGAGAGAGAGAGAGAGAGAGAGAGAGAGAGAGAGAGAGAGAGAGAGAGAGAGAGAGAGAGAGAGAGAGAGCAACACGAATGAAAAAGGAGGGAGGAGGAAAGGGAGGAGATAAAAGACGCAGAGTGTAACAAGAGGAATAAGAGACAGAGTGAAGGAGAAGGAGGAAGAGGATGAAACGGAGGAAAGAAAAGAGGGAGGGTATAAGAGGAGAAACAAGAGGCGTGAGGAGAGGAAGGAGGAAGGAAAGGAGAGAATAAGAGAGAAATTGTGAGAGAAGGAACAGTGAAGGAGTGAGGAGAGGAATATGAGAGGAAAGGGGAGAGAGAGAGAGAGAGAGAGAGAGAGAGAGAGAGAGAGAGAGAGAGAGAGAGAGAGAGAGAGAGAGAGAGAGAGAGAGAGAGAGAGAGAGAGAGAGAGAGAGAGAGAGAGAGAGAGAGAGAGAGAGAGAGAGAGAGAAAAAAAAAGGTGTGAATGTCTGTATGTGTGTGTATGTGTGTAAAGGATGAGGAATAGAAAACAGAAAAGAGACAATGCAGAATGAAAATGAACTGAGAATGTGAAGTGGACAGTAAAGAACAATGGAAGAAGAAACGAATAAAGATATACAAGGGAGAAAAAAATGTCACGAGAGAGAGAATTCTGCTATGAATGAAGAGAACACGGATTGATAGAATATAAATGAAGAATAAATGGATAGATAGATAGATAGATAGATAAATAGATAGATAGATAGATAGATAGAGAAAACATGAAACAAATTGAATAATGCAATATACAAGAATACATTTTTTTTAACCTTGGGAAAGAAACAAAGAGGTAAATATTCACTACAAATAGAACAATTTGAAAAGCAGATAAAAATAGAAAAAAAAGGAAAAAAGAAAAAAGAAAAAAAAACGGAATAACTGAATGCATAAGAATTACATATACAAACGAAAGAGAAAGGAGATATATAAAAAAAAACGAAAAGAAGAAGAGAAGAGAAAAATAATAAATTGAACTCTAACTTGAGATGAAAGAAACATGGATAGAAGAAATAAAGATAAAAGAGAAAGAAAGAAAAGGTGACAAAAAGGGTAAAGGCTTCGTAAAAGTGAGTAAATATTCTTAAAAAACATTAGTGCATCTCTCTCTCTCTCTCTCTCTCTCTCTCTCTCTCACTCTCTCTCTCTCTCTCTCTCTCTCTCTCTCTCTCTCTCTCTCTCTCTCTCTCTCTCTCTCTCTCTCTCTCTCTCTCTCTCTCAACTCTTCATTATTCACGCCCATAAAACAAGTACTCCACCACGCCCACGTAATCCCTACTTGTATAACAACACCTGACCTTACAACCACTACGCCC
>JAPQNM010000036.1:5846589-5849089 GCA_029783475.1 Metacarcinus magister
CAAAACGCTAAAAAGGTATATGTAAATGAGTTAATGTTATTCATTTATTCATGTTGCTTTTATAATACACTGAGAGATTAAGAGAAGCTGTATTAGTCACCTGATGCCTGTAAATGATTATAAATATCAATAAACTTCTTAAACGCAGCGTGACTAAAAATGGTTAATGAAATATGAATCTAAAAAAAAGAATATGGTAAAAATGTGTCAAATTTGATCTCGATTCCCTTTCCCAGTTTTATGAGTTGTGTAAAATACCTTCAGTTTCTCTTGAATTTGGCTGTTTTTATATTAACTTTCTCAGCTTTCTTGTCAGTCAAAAATTATGTGTGGGGATGTGGGGGTGTTTGTTTGTGTGTGTGTGTGTGTGTGTGTGTGTGTGTGTGTGTGTGTGTGTGTGTGTGTGTGTGTGTGTGTGTGTGTGTGTGTGTGTATGTGTGTGTGCGTGCGTGCGTGTGCGTGTGTGCGTGTGCGTGTGTGGTCTGCCGCCCCCACAACACTGCCGTAACATTCTGCAACACTCGGCCGGCCTCACGAAACTCAATTACCGTGAGGCCGCACAGGATTACTGTGAGAGAGAGAGAGAGAGAGAGAGAGAGAGAGAGAGAGAGAGAGAGAGAGAGAGAGAGAGAGCGAGAGGAGAGAGAGAGAGAGAGAGAGAGAGAGAGGGAGAGGAGAGAGAGAGAGAGAGAGAGAGAGAGAGAGAGAGAGAGAGAGAGAGAGAGACACCAAAGTAACAGATAAAACAGAAATTACATACACACACCAGACACCCAACTCAACCCTCCCTCCACGCAACGCAACACAACACAACACAAAAAATCAACACCACTCCGCTAAAACAACACACACACACACACACAGACACACACAGACGCAACACAGTACACACAGTCCCTACACAGACAAGGGGATCGAACCGTGTGACATGAACCCAGAGAAAACGACAAACTTTTACTAGCCTTCTGCTGGCGGCGGCTCGGATACCATCAAGGGAACGTCAGTGGTAATGGAGAGCGTGTGGAGGGCGTGGGTGGTAAGTGCGGTGTGTGATGGGGCGTGTACATGCTTGAAGTGTGAGTATAGAGGTGGCGTGGGGTGCATATGGGGACAGACACCCAGGGAGAGGGAGTATAAGGACTGGTTGATGGCCTAGGAAGGATTTTGTCGGTGATAAGATGTGGTCATGACGTGGAACGCAATTTATGGGGATTATATGTGAGGGAGGATGGAGGGACGGAAGGAAAGGGTAAAGAAAGGACTGGATGTAAAAAAAAATTGAGAGGTAAAGGATATTGGGGATGAAAAGAGAATAAGAAAAAGAGGAAGGAAAGGAAGGAAAGGAAGGAGAGAAGGATGGAGGTAGGTTAGGAATGGAGGAAGGAATGGTGAAGAGGATACTGGTTGTGATATTTGAAGGTAAAAAATATATCTGACAAGGAAAGGAAAGTATGAATAAGAACTCAAACAAAGATGAATAAATATGAATGATAAAGTTATAAATACAAAAATAATAGAAACCAACAAATAGATTAATAATTAGTATATATATAAGGATTATGATGATAAATATTGTGCCTCTGTAACTATAAAAATATGTGAAGATTAAATATATAACAGTATCAATCTCTCTCTCTCTCTCTCTCTCTCTCTCTCTCTCTCTCTCTCTCTCTCTCTCTCTCTCTCTCTCTCTCTCTCTCTCTCTCTCTCTCTCTCTCTCACCAGATAATATCCTTATTACCTACTTTATTCGCTTTAAGTTTCTACACACACACACACACACACACACACACACACACACACACACACACACACACACACACACACACACACACACACACACACACACACAGTAAAGATTAAAAAAAATCCGGAGTGCGAGTTTTTTGAAAAGTTCCGTCGTTGCATCTACGTTTTCTAGACCCTTAAAATTTTTGTTCTAATCCGCGCCGAGCCTCCGCCGCGACCAGCCTTGGGTTTTGTGCCTTGTCTCGGCGGCATAATTTGACGCACAGTTTTCTTATCCAATTTTTCGCTAATAACTTGTCTATGTTTAAAATTTTCCTACCTTCTTCATCTTTAAGCATGTCACGTCCTTATACTCCATGGATCTTATTTATTTTGGAGTTTTATTTTGACTTCATATATATTCTGACGGGAGCAGTATTTGTTATATTTGGAAATATATCATATTTTCCATTATAGTTTCAAGTTGAAATTCGAGATATATGATGTACCTGTGTGTCAAGTCTTGCTTTATTACTTGAAGCTTTGCATTATTCATATTTAATTGAATTAATAATTGAATGAATGCAAATAAGTTTTCATCAAAAGCAGACCAGCCATTTGACAAACTAGGGAGAAGGAAATCCCACTATATGCTTTACAAAATAAGATGAATGAAGATGAAAGACAGCTCCCAAACGCGTTACAGGAAGTGAAATCTGCAGGTGTGTTGATACTCCACTAGTGAATGAGTCCATGTTGTTAGAAGGGTGTT
>JAPQNM010000036.1:5856589-5859089 GCA_029783475.1 Metacarcinus magister
GAGAGAGAGAGAGAGGAGAGAGAGAGAGAGAGAGAGAGAGAGAGAGAAAAGAAGAGAAAAGAAGGGAGAGAGGTTCATCTGAATTTTTTATTTTATTTTTCATTGGACTGACATCTATTAACTAAGAACACAAGTTTTTCTTCAATATTTTATGAAGATCTATTTCTTTTGTGTATCTCTTTTTATCTTTCCATCTTTCTTTTCTTTCTTTTTTTCCTTACTTTCCCTATGTATCGCATATATATCTTCATTTTGTTGTGATTAATTAGTCCCCACGCCCACCTGTCTTGCCCCAACAGGTGAGAACTCCCAGGCCATGCAGCATGACGCCCCCACGGAGACCACCGCCGCCGCCTGCCCCGCCTGCCCCGCCTGCCCGTACTGGCCCCTCGTGGCCCTGCTCACCTGGCTCACCTGGCCGCCGCACCTGGCCCTCGGCAGGTGATCACCGCGGGCCGCCTCGCCCCTCCACCCAACCTGAGGGCACGACGCGCCTCCCCCCCCACCCCGCCCCCCCCACACCGGTCATGCGCTCCGCAGGTATCATGCGCTTTTCTACATTTCAAGAAACATGCATTACGCTTACCTACATAAATCTACATGTGTGCGTACATCTATACATGTTTACATACACATGTTTACACATTTCCGTACACGCAAATGGTGTCACAAAAACACAAATGACCTAACGTACACAGGGATGCTAATACGCACATACGATGGGAGATACAAAAACGTACACGTCCATATCATGTGCACACAAAAGCCGATACGCAAACCAAGAAAATACACACATACGCAAACACATAGACACACACACACACGTACACATGTGTATATTCCTCCATTTGTGTCCATAAGCCTCCGATAATGTCTACATTTTCTAAATATAAAAAATCAATACCTATGGCGTTTTATTTTCACATCTAAGGAGACACAAGAGGAGGAGGAGGAAGGAGGACGAGGAGGACAAAGGCGACGCGGACTGTTAGAAAGAAAGTTATGAAGTAGAAAGAGTCACAGTTACAGGACGATTTGGGTTCATTGGTCCGAATGGTCACACACACACACACACACACACACACACACACACACACACACACACACACACACACACACACACACACACACACACACAGAAAAGATGAACCAATGTAAGAAAGAAGATTTTTTGGCGGAAAGTTTATGAGAAAAAACGTGAGGGGATTTAATTTTTTTCTTCTCTAACACTCTCTCTCTCTCTCTCTCTCTCTCTCTCTCTCTCTCTCTCTCTCTCTCTCTCTCTCTCTCTCTCTCTCTCTCTCTCTCTCTCTCTCTCTCTCTCTCTCTCTCTCTCGTCTTCGTCGTGATTGAATCTGCTGTTTTCTCACAGTTTGTCTATCTTCCTTTTTTTATCATCCAGTGTGAACATTCTTCCCTTTCATCCCCCGACTACTGTCTCTTTCTTGTCCTCTTTCGTGTCCCTGGAAAATATTTGTTCAATTTCCTTCTTTGTGTGTGTGTGTGTGTGTGTGTGTGTGTGTGTGTGTGTGGTGGTGGGTGTGTGGTGTGTGTGCGGATGTGTGTGTGTGTGTGTGTGTGAGGGGTGTGTGTGTGTGAGAGAGGAGAGAGAAGAGAGAGAGAGAGAGAGAGAGAGGGAGATCGATAGATAGATAGTTAGATAGATAGATATAGAGAGAGAAAGAAAGAGAGATATAGATATAGAGAGACGGCAGGTATAACTGACATCTCATCAAAGTTGTAAGAAGGTGCTCTAGAAAGTCTCTCTCTCTCTCTCTCTCTCTCTCTCTCTCTCTCTCTCTCTCTCTCTCTCTCTCTCTCTCTCTCTCTCTCTCTCTCTCTCTCTCTCCATTACCTTTCATTCCCAAGTGTTCATCCTCCACCCGTTCTTCTCATACCTTCCTCTCTGGCTATTTTCCTCTCCTTGTTCCTCCCTACCTCTCCTCCCTCCAGCCTCTCTCCTTCCTACTTCCCACTCCCGTCCACCTTCCTCTTTCACCTCATGAAAAGGTCACAAAGGTGTCGAGGAGTGAGAGGAAGCAGTTTACTCCTCTCTTCATATTTATGTATGTGTGTGTGTGTGTGTGTGTGTGTGTGTGTGTGTGTGTGTGTGTGTGTGTGTGTGTGTGTGTGTGTGTGTGTGTGTGTGTGTGTGTGTGTGTGTGTGTCTGAGTGTGTGTCAATACTAGAACTCACTTACACCATAGCAGACAAAATGAAATAATACACACATACACACACACACACACACACACACACACACACACACACAGCACTCCACTCCAACTCTGAAACGTGTCCATTAAACGCATGACACACAAATACTCCTTCCTTCTCATCTGACAGGCCACTCCATAACACCCATCAAGCTGAGTAAACAAAAACACAAACAAACAAACAAACACATAACTCCCAAACAATATCTACCCCAAACAATTACCTAATTTCCATTGTATACAAGATTGTATACAAGATTGGAAAGAATTAAGAGGAGAGGATG
>JAPQNM010000036.1:5864089-5874089 GCA_029783475.1 Metacarcinus magister
AGAGAGAGAGAGAGAGAGAGAGAGAGAGAGAGAGAGAGAGAGAGAGAGAGAGAGAGAGAGAGAGAGAGAGAGAGAGAGTTTCAAATACTCCTAATTTAGTCAAATTAAAACGTCACATTTATCTCTAGGATTGTAATTGTTATAATAGTAATTCTCTCTCTCTCTCTCTCTCTCTCTCTCTCTCTCTCTCTCTCTCTCTCTCTCTCTCTCTCTCTCTCTCTCTCTCTCTCTCTCTCTCTCTCTCTTTGGTTCACACACACACACACACACACACACACACACACACACACACACACACACACACACACACACACACACACATCTCATCGCACACCATTACGTTTCCTAACACACTGCACGCAACACACTAAACGTAAAGATTCCTCGCAAATCACCATCCATCTCGCACACACAAATACCCGGATCAACGCTGAAATCTCCACCACCACCACCACCACCATCACCACCATCACCACCACCACCACCACCACCACCACCACCACCACCATCACCACCACCACCACCACCACCACCACCACCACCACCACCACCACCACCACCACCACCACCACCACCACCACCACCACCATCACCACCACCACCACCACCACCACCACCACCACCACCACCACCACCACCACCACCACCACCACCGTCTGCGCCGCCGTCAGGACAAGGCACTAGGGCCGTGTATGAGCCAGTGTCAGGACCAAACGCACCATTTCTGAGGTCGTTCCGCGCCTGGACGTCCCCATTTGGCACTGTTTCGCCAAGGTCACTCCAGGCTGCGTGTGTGTGCCGAGCGACGCTACTGCCCCGTGGAGTCGCCCATTCAGTGGATGTACTCATGAATATTTCCATGTACGCGGTGGGCGGCGGGCGGTGGGCTGCGGCTTCCTGAATACATTATGTGCTCCCGTGAATGTGAGAGGCGGTGCTACGGAGACGGGCCGCGCGGTGTGTTCCTCTAGCTGACGTTAAATATTTCCTTGCTTGTTGAACGGTGTCTGTTAACGCAGCCTCGGTCTTGCTAGTGTAGGGACAGTGTAAGGTGGTGTGAGGTGTGTCTTGTAGGTCATGGCTTTGTCTTCCTATACATTATACATCCAACCACACCTCTCCACATCTTTCTATTGTTACATTCACCCTTCCTCCTCACTGCTTTATGCAATCTTCCACCTTCCTCTTACCTTCAACGCTTCTTAATACCCTTTCACAACCCTCCACACCCCTTCCACTTGGGTTCGTCTCCTCTGTACACCCTTCCATCTTCTCTCTTTCAACAACAAGCCCTTCGAGGATGATGAAAGATACAATAGATAGTGTATCGAGCACCTGAATACATGGTTCCGTACAATTAACTTACAGGTAAATCTGCTTATGAAGAGGATTAGTGTAATTTATTCTGTGATTTCCCGATTGGTGTTTTGGTATCAAGTTGATGTGTTTGTGAGTGGTCTAAAGGGGAAGGACTCACTCTCTCCTCTGCCTGGTTTTATAGACTTTTTTCCACACAATTGTTTCCTTTCTCTTCTTTCCTCTATTCTTACTTTCTCTTCCCACATACTATCTCCCGGACCAATCTGTGTTGCTTTCTATATATGTTCATTTTTTTTGTGTTTTGTTTCTCACTCCCAATCTTCTCTACTCGTCTATTATTTTTACAACTTTATTATATATTATTATTTTTATTTATTTTTTTCCATCCTTTTATAATTTCTTTCCTCCCTCCTTTTATTAAATTCCTTACTGTTTATTCATTTTTACAATATCACACGACATTTCCCTTATGCATTAACGTTTACTTCCCTCCCCTTTTCCCTCTCCCTTCTTCCTTCCTATTCAAATTATTACTGTGCATCGCAATGACACACTAAACACACAGAGCTGAGTCACATTAATACAATAACAAGTACTGAAGCTTCAGGGGGAGTAATGGAAACGGTTAATAGGGGAATATAAACACCCATTGCCCTCCCCTCTGTCTCTCCTACCTTCCCCTGTCCTCGTGTAAATACAAAACCATACTGAATACTTTATGAACGTACACACACACACACACACACACACACACGCACACACGCACAATTGTATGGGAATTGTTCTAAAGGGATTTCTTTAATTAGTTAGCACTGATTTCCCAGGTGAGGACAGGTAAGGACAGCTGGACTTGATTACTACATGATATTGCAAGTGAGATTTCTTGTCAGGTGAGATGATTGTGATGATGAAGAAAAAGAGAAGAGAGCAGGAGGAGGAGGAGGGAGAAGAGGAGAGAGAAAGAAAGAGAGGAAAAACAATAACAGCAAGAAAAGCTAAAGAAACAAAAAGACGGATACAGACATGAAGAAGAAAAAATAATAAAAGAAAAAGGAACAAAACATAGAGAAAAATGAAGAAAGATAGAAAGAGAAAAAAAGATAAAAGAAAGACAAAACAAAGAGGACAAGACCTGAGGATTGTCACCATTCACAACACCAAAAGCCTCGCTGGGCGCACACACACACACACACACACACACACACACACACACACACACACACACACACACACACACACACACACACACACCGAAACCTCCTAACGCAGCAGGGAGGAAGGTGACAACGAGAAATATAGATATCCCTGTCCTGTTATGCTACATTGACCTGCGACACACGACACTACACAAGGCAGGGAAAGGAAGGAGGTGGACAGGTTACGTAGGGTGAAAAAAAAACATGGTTATAAATATTAGTGATAAATAGCTTTCATCTCTTCTTTTCTCTCTCTCTGTCACGTGATTCTCCTTGACACCTCTCCGCCTCCTCCTAAGATTAGTCTGAGTCACTCCGCGTCACCTGAAGCCAACAGGACACCAAGGGAGCAAGGACTGGTCTTATCTAATTCGTTTATCTGTGCAGCGAATGCAAGGAAGTTTGGGAGAGTTAGTGGTGATACGTTGGCAGAATCGACCCTTCCAGTCATCTGTAAGTGGGTAAAGAACACCAAGTTGAGGATAAATGTGATGGTTACTCACACGTGTAGCCTTCGTTAATGTGTGTTTGTGTGTGTGTGTGTGTGTGTGTGTGTGTGTGTGTGTGTGTGTGTGTGTGTGTGTGTGTGTGTGCATGAAGTCACACACACACACACACACACACACACACACACACACACACACACACACACACACACCCACACCCACACACACACACACACACACACCCACACCCACACACACACCCACACCCACACCCACACACACACACACACACACACAGGTCCAGGGGCAATTAAGTTCTCGAAATTCGCATCCTCTGAGCCAGTGAGCCAGTGAGCCGCTACACACCTGCGAGGCATGACACGCACAGAACACCACAACAAAATCAGGCACAGGTGTACGTACATCCACCTACACGTGTACGGGAAAACCAGGTGAGGTGAGATTGGAACAGGTGTGTGATGTGTGTGATAGGTCAACTCTTGCTTGGTTCAGGTATGATGAGGCAGTGACAGTATGAATGAAACTTTGAGTGTAATATAAAGTAAACATTCTGGATATGATTAAGGTTTTGTGGAGAGTGTAGGACAGGTCTGTAATGGAGAGTAAAGGTAAAGCATACGTATAAACAAAGTGACCCAGTACATCTTCTTTAAAGGCTGAATAACATAGAAATAGTAATAACCGCACTTGAACATAATAAAGGTAGGGTAACAATGGCTTTATGAAGAAGATACGTGGTGGTGGTAAGCTACGATAAAAACACACATTTAAGAAAGGTTACACAGTTTAGTTTATGTAAAAAGCAGACTAACACGGAACTGGTATTACTTCCTGTGCATAACATTATCTAAAGTGAAGACTGGGTAAGTTTAGAATGAAAATGGTAATCCCAGAATGAAGTAAGATGAGACAGGTAGTTTTACGGCCGAAGAACACGGGAGAGTAGCTCAGGAAACACTACAGATGAGATAATTAAGACTCAGTAAGCTTGAGATCAGATTAGACACACGTGGAGTAAGAATAATGCAATAGACAAACATGGAGAAGAAATTATTTAGTAAAGTTGAACGCAGGATGAAAATAAACACACGTCAAATTAATACTGGAAAGTGTCGACTGAAATAAGCTGGGAATCCTAGCCATTAAATCAACCTGTGGAATGTTTACAGGACCAGAGGAGAAGAGAAAAAAAAATTAATGCCAGTTTTCATTACGTATGTTTGCTGTACTTCCTTTTTTCAAACTGTTATTTCCACGTGAAAAGTGTATGCCGGGTAAACTTATGAGAAAATATGTTACGTGAATCTCCCTCATTTACTTAAGAAGAACTGAAACAGGTGCAAGATAAGTTAGAATATACATGAAGGAGAGGGGAAGAGGAAGGGACGTTGCACTCTGAGGGGTAAAAATAAGAGGAAGTTTTGGGTGACAAAATCTGTAATGGATATGAAGCAAAGGAAAGGGAAGGGAAGGGAAGGGAAGGGAAGGGAAGGGAAGGGAAGGGCGAAGAAAGGACAAGTGAAGTGAAGGGAAGGGAAGACCGAGGAAGGAAAGGGAATGGAAGTAAAGTGGATGGAAAGGACAACAGGTCAAGTGAACAGAGGACAGAGGGAGGGAAGGAAAGGAACGGGAAGGGAGGGAGGGAAAAACATGAGATGAAAACATAACAAAAACACACACACACAAAAAAAAAAACACACACACACACACACACAAATACATACACTATAAATAAACAACAAAAGAAAACACCAGCTAGATAAATAGATAGATAGATTGATAGAGAGAGAAAGAGAGAGAAAGAGAAAGAGAAAGAGAGAAAAAACAAAAACAAAAAACACACAACACAAGATCTTCACCCAAAACACAATAAAAACATAAAACCAGCACAAAACACTTAGTCAAAGCAGCAAACAGAACACCAAACAGAGGCGTCAAACGAAGGAGGAAACACAGGAGGGAAGAACAACCCGCTTAAGGACCAAACCAACTAGACCAGACGTAGAAGCGAGGTAGAGAACACTTTGATACTACTACTACTACTTCCTCCTCCTCTTCTTCCTCCTCCTCTTCGTCCTCCTCCTCCTCCTCCTCCCTGAATCAACGTTACAGCCGCAGACACCGACAGGAACCCGCCAGCAGCGCAAACAAACCAGGCTGTGTGTTGACTACGAGCGACTCAATAATAGGTGTTTGCATAACCCGCCAATAACGGCACGAATTAATGTGGTCGAGATGCACCTTTGAAAAAATATCCACGTAATGTTTGTCTTAATTTCTTGTAAGTGACGATTTCAAGGTGATACAGCGAGTCATTTTTTTTTCAAAGGTTGGCAAGTTTAAAATAGGAAAAAAAGGAAAAAAGGTTTAAATCTTGTATATAAGTCGTGGATGATCAATAGGTTATCGTGTCACTCTGAAACACAAAGAAAAAAAAGCATAGATGTGTTTCCAAAATTAAACTTGGCTTTTATGGCGGCTCAATAGAGGAAGTTACGAGGCTTTTAAACATTTGCAAAGTGGAGCCATGACTCTCCCCCGACCTCTCTTTATGTATGTAGAGAGAGAACGAGAGCAAGAGAGAGAGAGAGAGAGAGAGAGAGAGAGAGAGAGAGAGAGAGAGAGAGAGAGAGAGAGAGAGAGAGAGAGAGAGAGAGTTGTAGCAGGATAGGTAGAGCCAGCCAGCCTCCCAGCCTTCCAGCCTTCCAGCCAGCCAGCTTCCCAGCCTCCCAGCCTCCCAGCCAGCCAGCTCCGTGTGCGTCATACCTAACGCTGCCTCTCACGGACCATTAGCCGTACAGAGAGAAGCGGCGGCTAAATCTTGCCCTAATGGCGCCAGTGTTCGACCCTCACAATCGTCGCTCCGGAGACCTGCCACTGCTTTCTTAATGAAGTTATGCCAATGATGCCACTCTCACCCCTGCCCCTCACCCCTACCCATAAGCTCCTCACCCCGCGCCACCCTTATTCATTGAGGAGACGGCGAGGAGATAACAAGGTTCGATGCCCGGTAATAACAGGTACACAGATACAGGTGATAATGCACTCCGCGGTGCTCTCTACCCGCCTCCACGCACCGAAGTTTCAAGGTTTCTGCGTCGCTCTGAGTTATCCCTGCCCCGCCCTGCCCCCGCCCTGCCCCGCCCTGCCTCCGCCCCGCCTCGCCTCACCGTGCAAACCTGGATTAGAATCTGGATTAGGTCTGGAATTAAGCCGCGCCTGCCTAGGGTACGTACAGGCTGCAGGACAAATGCCGTGCCAGCCTGGTGCTTCGTATAAATACGTGCCATGTCATCCCGCTACGGCCACTGCATAATGTTGGTGCTGGGTCTATCGCGTCCTGCCGTGTGAATAGCTGGAGCCGCCCTGTGTCCGCTACAATGTTTTCAGCCAACGAAAAAAATTACCGATAAAGGGGAAGCTCAACCAGCCAGCGGACGAGAGTATCAAATGCGCCGATAAATTGCCACAAACACGTACAATCACGACACACAAAATTAGAACCTAATAGGAGTTTAACAACGCGTTCCGGCGGCGATCAAAGCGGGTTTATAACGAACATCATCACGTGAACGTAACTGACGGAATGTACATAAAATTTACTCTCCAAACCGAGCTGCTGAATAGGTAAAAAAAAATGTCTGTGTAAGCAAATGAAGCAGAGTCATAATTCTCATATTGAGTTTACTATAGGTTAAAAAATGGAGCATACATTACCATTACATAACAGCAGACAACACCTTCATGGGCGGTGCACCTGAACAACACGTGTAATGCCTTTCACTCTCGTTAAAGGATCGTAAAATTCCACAATGAGAGATTTTACTTCAAAACCCGACATTTTTTTTTTCTTTTCATAATCTGACGCGTGACACATCCAGCCCACAAACACCACCCCCACCACCACCACCACCACCACCACCACCACCACCACCACCACCACCACCACCACCAACCAACCAAAGCGGTCAGAATCGTTCCCAATGTTCCACCGTTCACCACCACCAAGGTCAACCATGTATATTCGTGTTCTCCTCTTCCCTTTACACTACAGATCCGCCCCGCTCCGCCCCGCCCTGCCTCTGCCTCTGCCTCCCCTTTACCTCCGTTTCCATTGTTTCCATCACTACAAGAGACACACATATATTGAATTATAAAGCTTGAGTGTCAGTGTACCAGAGTGAGTGAGTGTGGAGGGAGGTTAAGGCCGGAACAGCTGAGTCAAGCCGTCTACTCACAGGATAACGACACTGACCGACAAGACAGCACCACTCCACCACGTGAAGAAAAGCAGTAAAGGACTTCCTCACTGCAGTGTTATCAACAAACTCAGATCCTCAAACTTGTCCTCTGAGCTGGCCAGGAACAAAGGAACGTACTCCATCACGGAATATCAACATGACTGCTACGAGAAGACGGCGCCAGGAACAAACCCGTCCCCTCACACCCCCCCTCAAACCTCCGCAGCCCTCACGGTATCAAGGAAGTTCCCCGCTTGTGGCCTGCCTGCCCTCCCCTTCCTGTCGCGCGTCACCTCGCTCTCAAACAAGATGAAGAAGTTAAATGTCGCTTCAACTTCCAACTGAATTTGTCCATTTGCTTAACTTCCGCCGGGACGTAATTTCACTGCACACAACTTAACTTTCCCAGTGGTAAATTTCCATCCTAAACCAACCTAAAGAATCCAGAAAACACATGTATTTTTATTCACACCCAGTTGCTGCTGATCAAGGGTGGGACGGCAGGAAGGAAAAGTAGGTAGTCCCAGGAGCAGCCCAGCCCAGCGTGCATAGGTGGGATGTGTATTGTATCTCATCATCTCCCTCCCGTGACAATAGCGGGGATGCAATGGTTTCAAGACAGTACCCGCTGTCACCCAGCCCTCCACAGCTGCGGGGGAAGGTGTGCTGTGTGCTGTGTGCTGCGTGTGTCATGCTTGATGGGTGAACACAGTAACCCCTCAAGAACCCTTTAAGGATATCACCCTGACATCAACCAGTAGTAAAGGGCTCTCTCTCTCTCTCTCTCTCTCTCTCTCTCTCTCTCTCTCTCTCTCTCTCTCTCTCTCTCTCTCTCTCTCTCTCTCTCTCTCTCTCACCACCAGCCAACTCTTAGCACCCGCCAATATTCTGACTACCTTGTGATAAGACAAAAAAGACAGCCCACAATCCATTCATAATCCGTTATTCGGCCTTTTTATCCCCTCAACTTTCTTGGGATGATATTGCCCACCTTCTTTCTTCCTCTCTTTTTCTTTCTCTTTTTTGTTAATTTTTTCCTCCCCTTCCCTCATATCACCACCACGCAGACTCCCTTTATATCACTTCCAAGTCTTGAGAACGTGTCTTAGATCAATTAGACTTTAAAGAAATCAGGCTTCTTCTCACCAAGACGTGCCTCGGGTTCTGGTGAAGGGTGACAGCGTCTCCTCAGGTCCTGCGATCCTTCAGTGTCCTTCGGGAATGTGTGGATGGGAGTCCTTGAGTGGTGGCTGATGAGAATATGATGCTTCCCTTCCTCTCGTACTCCATCTCTCCTTCTCTCTGTCTCTCTGTCTCTCTCTCTCTCTCTCTCTCTCTCTCTCTCTCTCTCTCTCTCTCTCTCTCTCTCTCTCTCTCTCTCTCTCTCTCTCTCTCTCTCTCTCTCTCTCCGCGTCCTGCTCCTAATTATCTCTCAGCGTTCCCCTTCGTACCACACACACACACACACACACACACACACACACACACACACACACACACACACACACACACACACCCACACCCACACACACACACACACACACAGACACACTCTCTCTCTCTCTCTCTCTCTCTCTCTCTCTCTCTCTCTCTCTCTCTCTCTCTCTCTCTCTCTCTCTCTCTCTCTCTCTCTCTCTCTCTCTCTCTCTCTCTCTCTCTCTCTCTTAATTATACTCCTATACAATAATATAAAAGTTTTGTAATCACGTAATTTTTGCATCCCATCACTATATAATAAGTTTCCCACGTAATGCTTTCCTTCCCACACGCACCCTCAAGGTCACATTATCAAGAAGAAAGAAAAGAAAGAAAAAATGGAAAGTTAATTAATTACTTAATACTGGAAATCTCAACTTTTTTTTTTTTTTACTAGTAATGTGTATAATTTTCTTCATCATTTCAATATTGATTTATGTTACCTTGTCAGTGTTAGGAGGAGCTGTTTAAGTAAGGTTATTTCAATTATTATAAAAAAATCAATATGTATAATTGAAGAAAAAAAAAAATATATATAACGACAAATACCTATTTCCATTAATCATGTTTCATTTCGTAACGTTATAGGTCGCCAGAATGGATGAGCCGTGTTCACCTCACCCTATCCTTTGCATCTTATGTCTCACTAAACCACTGCATGTCTTCCCTCACCTCCTCTGTGACATCTCTCTTCTCCATTCTATCAATATACATTACTTTATTTTGAAAGTTAAGAATGAAATTGCTTTAAAGATGTATTCCAGAAGTGATCGTGAACCTGTCGCCAATAATACGTGTTGTCTCCTATTATTACAGTTCTATTTTGGAAGCTTTAGTTCACACTGATTACTGAACACAACACATGAGCGTGTAGGCAGCGGTGTGTGTTCGATCTGCAGCGACACTTCACATATTAACACAAGTGATGCTGTGTGTAATTGTCATGAGTGCAGCGTGTCATGAACTCAAGATAATCACACTCTGCCCCACACCTTCCTAGTGACAATTAACAGAGTGAACCTTGCTCTTAATTGACCCTGTACCCTTTCAACAGACGGTTAATTAACTAAATGAGGACCAAACTGCTTGAGGTTACTCCCAGTCAGACAATGATGGTGGTCCTTGAAGCTGCTGCAAGAGCCTTTCACCGACATAACAATTCCAAGGAACATTTTACCCACCAAGGTCACTGGCTTTCATCTTGTGGAGAGCAAGGTAACCCACGCTCACTAAGATGGCCTTCACGTTCCTCCTTACGTGGAGAACACCTTCAAACATTACTTGGGGATTATTTCTTCAA
>JAPQNM010000036.1:5886589-5889089 GCA_029783475.1 Metacarcinus magister
GAAAGTTTGTCGTGTTTGTTGCTCCGTGTTGATTGTTTGTTTGTATGTTTTTGTTTCCAGTGTTTGCTTTCCGCTCCTGATTCTGTGTTGTTGTTATTGTTGTTGTTCTGTTCAAAGTTTTCACGTTTTCCTGTTACTACTGTGCTTGCTATTTTGCTATTATTATTATTGTACTTTCCATTTTCTTACTCTCTCTCTCTGAATTTGCATCTACCTGTCTGCCACTTTTGCTTTTCCTGCCTTAATGTGGTGTCCGTGTATGCCTTCCTGTGTGTGTGCCTTTCAGCTGGTCCCTCGGCGGTGTGGCGTGATGGTACAGCCACTCTCAGTGTCTGCACCGCCACGTGGGACCAACATGAAAGGCAACACCAACCCTTCCCCCGTACCGCGATCCGAAGTGCTGCTCTAGGGGTGTGTGTGTGTGTGTGTGTGTGTGTGTGTGTGTGTGTGTGTGTGTGTGTGTGTGTGTGTGTGTGTGTGTGTGTGTGTGTGTGTGTGTGTGTTTACGTTACACACCCTTCTCTGGTTAAACTATAAAAACGTGTATCTTTTATACTTAATGTTTTCCCTTCTATTAATCAATGCACCAAGTAAAAGTATAAGTCTTCATTAATGTTTAACTAATGAAATCAGCGGACAAACAAGAGGAATAATGCAAAGGTGAACATAACAACCCTGCAACAAAACAAGGGATAAACTAAACTCGTAAAAAACAGATAAAATAGAATCAAGACAAAAGAATCAATTACAACGAAGTAATCAAACAGACCAACAAAACACACAAGGTGAACATGACAACAATAATCACACGAGTCAAATAAACTTTCAACCCAAAACCTTCCTAACAACGAGGAAAGTAAAACAAAATGGAACTACAGGTTTGCAGGAACACGAATTTTTCTGCAAGTCTTGAAGGGGACAACCACGTAACTTATCTCTTCTATCCTCCCTTGTCCTTCTCTTCTTTTAACCCTCCATCCTCCCTGCTGCTTCTCTCTCTCTCTCTAAATTCTTTCCCTCTATCTATCCTTAAGTATGTGTCTCTTCTTCTTCCTTCCCTTCATTCCTCTTCCTTTCTTTCATCAATCCCTTCCATTTATCTGTCTTCCTCACGCCCTTCCAATCCTATACTTTCTCATTGTTACTCTCTTTTATTTCTTCTTCCTTCTTTCTTCACCTAATATTTCCATCCTCTCTTTCACTCCGTTGAGAGAAGAAATAACAAGGCGAATACACGGCCCCAAAAGAGAGAGAGAGAGAGAGAGAGAGAGAGAGAGAGAGAGAGAGAGAGAGAGAGAGAGAGAGAGAGAGAGAGAGAGAGAGAGAGAGAGAGAGAGAAGAGAGAAAATAGTAATGTGAATCTGTGCTTAATGTATTCATGGCCTGCACGAGCGAATTTACAGAAACAGGCAAACGTATTTTACTCCCGAAAACGTGAAGGGCCGCCAGCAGGACCACGACGAGGCTAAAATTAAACAGTATCTTTAGGGTAAGTTGCCAGTGCCGTTCTGTATCTCTGTTTGGCGCTGCGGCACGAGGCAAGGGCGGCATGGAGAATGAAGCTTGATTTTGGTGCACTGAAGGACGAATAAAGGAAGGAAGGAAGGAAGGAAGGAAGGAAGGGGCATGAGGCGTGTTCCAAATGCAGTAAAGGAAGGTGTGAAGCTTGAAACACAATAGGCAATAGGATTTCCATATGTATATGTTTCTTAGTGTACGTTGTTTGAGTTTTATACAGCTCAGCTCGACCCTTTGTACTGAACTTCTGTGTCGCGAGGGAAAACTTTCTTTTTATCATTAATGTTTTTTAATGGAATATAATCAGCACAAGTTTACCTTTGACCACAGACAGGTAGTATAATGAGATCACGTGATTGCCTGCCTTTTTGGGTCTGCTCCACAAGTCACTCGATGCTCGCTTATAGATGAAGACTATACACCAACACTTTCACCAAGCAAGAACAAAGAACGAACAGAAGCAAGGACACCAAGAACCAAGGATGCAGAGAACAAAGGACGCCAAGAGCCAAGGACACCAAGAGCCAAGGACACCAAGAGCCAAGGACACCAAGGACCCCAGGTTGTGGTGGAGGTTGTAGTGGTAGTGGTAGTGTCCTCTAGAGTCTGGTATGAAGACACTTATTTCCTGTATATTTATAGCACGTCCACCTCCAGTCCCACGTGATGGATGCTTCCCATGAAGGGTAGGTGGACGCTGCTGCCATGCGGGACACGCCTCGAGTCCTTACATTACCGCGTGAAAAATTATAAAACTGACGTGAAGATAAATCAAAGAAAACGAGACCATCCTCCTTTTAGGGAGCAGCAGCAACAGTGAGGGAAGGGAAGGAAGGGGGGGGGGCGCGAGGGGGGCTAACCTGAGACATGGAATAAACGTGGAAAGTCTGAAAAATTGGATTCAGTCTAAAATTAAACTACTGTGTGTAATAAAGGACATGAATATACAATAAATGATATAAGTATTACAAATAAGACGTTA
>JAPQNM010000036.1:5894089-5896589 GCA_029783475.1 Metacarcinus magister
TACTACTACTACTACTACTACTACTACTACTATTACTATTACTACTACTACTACTACTACTACTATTACTACTACTACTACTACTACTACTACTACTATTACTACTACTACTACTACTACTACTACTACTACTACTACTACTACTACTACTACTATTACTACTACTACTACTACTACTACTATTACTACTACTACTACTACTACTACTACTACTACTACTAACTACTACTACTACTATTACTACTACTACTACTACTACTACTTTCGCCATCTTTGTTTCCCCTCTAGTGTTCAACAAAGTAAGGTCACAACTACAGGTAATACACAAAGGTACAACACGGAAGTGAACTCATTATCAACACACTATCGCCAAACACCTTTAAAATCATTCCCAACAAATGTTCTGGTTTTGCGGGATAACTAAAAGCTCAATGATTTCACCGTAACATTTTTTTTCTCTCTCTCTCTCTCTCTCTCTCTCTCTCTCTCTCTCTCTCTCTCTCTCTCTCTCTCTCTCTCTCTCTCTCTCTCTCTCTCTCTCTCTCTCTCCTTTTAGACTAAATAATCATAATCTACATCACCGTGAACTTTTATTAACATAGATACGAATGCATAAATAAAAGATTAAAACTTATACAACCTCACCAGTTCCTGAGGAGATAACAAGGATAACAAGGAAGATAAGGATACTCACGGGGTCTTGAAATGCTCCTCAGACAACAAGAAAAGAACACTGTTATTTCCCTTCGTTAGAGTAAGTAGATTAAATTGTAAAAAAAAAGATAAGAGACACGAATTAAGAAAAAAAAAAATGATGCTAATATAAGTTAAGTAGACTTGAAATTATAGGGATTTCAGATGCATTTCAGTTATTAAGAACAAAATATAGCCTTAAAAATGTAAACTATAAAAGGTACAAAGCATTCAACAATAACAAAACTGATATAAAACCTTTGGCCATTGTAATCCATATCCATATTTAAAAAAAAACACATTTATCTCAATCCTCCCTTCTCTCCCTCCCCAGAAAAGGACAACGCTCACTCCGTTTTCTATTTGTCCAGTAAAAGATGAACCCCTTCTCTCCCTCTTCTGCAACGGGAGTAAGACTATAATCTTTCCTTATCCTTGTTTCCCCTCCCCATCCCCTCACCCAATCTCCCCTCTGGAAAAAGTTGCATTGTTGTAAGTCTATAAATAATAAATAAGAGCTGAAGGCTGGACTGATAGTGAATGTCATTGTTAGTGGTGGTCAGTTGGTCTCTCTCTCTCTCTCTCTCTCTCTCTCTCTCTCTCTCTCTCTCTCTCTCTCTCTCTCTCTCTGTTGCCCAAGGTTGTTCTGTTCGGCTTCGTAAGCAATATAAACACGGATAAACAGCTTCACTCAAACATTTTCTCTCTTCTCTTTCTTTCTTCCTTTGAGTTTGGTTTGTGTGCGTGTGTTGGTGGGAGAGAGAGAGAGAGAGAGAGAGAGAGAGAGAGAGAGAGAGAGAGAGAGAGAGAGAGAGAGAGAGAGAGAGAGAGAGAGAGAGAGAGAGAGAGAGAGAGAGAGAGAGAGAGAGAGATGGATGGATGGATGGATAGATAGATAGATAGATAGATAGATATAGAGAGAGATAGACACATGGATAAATAGAAATAAATAGATAGAAAGATAAATAAATATCAATAAATATTTTTCATCTTTTTTTCATATCCTTTGCTCTCTATACGTTTTTTTCTCTCTTTTTTTTTCTCCCTTTGTGTGTTTCATCTCATAGGCTTGTTATCTTTGTGGACCTCTCTTCTTTTATCTCTCTCTTTTTCACTATCTCTCTCTCTCTCTCTCTCTCTCTCTCTCTCTCTCTCTCTCTCTCTCTCTCTCTCTCTCTCTCTCTCTCTCTCTCTCTCTCTCTCTCTCTCTCTTCGGCAGCAGTTTTCATCCACAGCTTCAAAACAATGGAATCAATACTGGCTTCCTCTCCACAAAATGCAATCCAACTGACTTTCATGGATCGGATCAAACTCAAAATTTTGACTGAAAAATATATAACTAGCGAAAAGAAATGGAACTGGAAGGTTTTATGTGATTGATTTCACTTCCATCTCTTAAGAAATTTGTCTGTATCTGTCTCTCTGTCTCTGTGTGTGTGTGTCTCTCTCTCTCTCTCTCTCTCTGTCTCTCTCTCTCTCTCTCTCTCTCTCTCTCTCTCTCTCTCTCTCTCTCTCTCTCTCTCTCTCTCTCTCTCTCTCTCTCTCTCTCTCTCTCTCTCTCTCTCTCTCTCTCTCTCTCTCTCTGTCATTACTATACAATATATACTTTTTGTTAATTTGTTCTCTGCAATCATAGTTACACACACACACACACACACACACACACACACACACACACACACACACACACACACACACCATTGCTATCAGTAGCCTGGTATTGTGAGCAGGAATCCTGAGGTGGTGTGTGTGTGTGTGTGTGTGTGTGTGTGTGTGTGTGTGTGTGTGTGTGTGTGTGTGCATGGTG
>JAPQNM010000036.1:5901589-5914089 GCA_029783475.1 Metacarcinus magister
GAAGGAAGACGCCGCCTCCTGGACCTGGGGCGGTGTGGGTGTGGGGGGGGGGTGAGAAAGGAGAGGGAAGAGAGAGGGGAAGGAGAAGGAAAGGGGGTGAGGGGTAAAGGATATTAGTTTCCTTGCCCAAGGTTATCTTTCCTTGGTAAGTTTTCTTTTTCTCTCAACAAATAAGGAAAATATAAAAGAAAGGAACAAAGTGCATTCACATTTATATCTTTGTTGATAGGTGTGTGTGTGTGTGTGTGTGTGTGTGTGTGTGTGTGTGTGTGTGTGTGTGTGTGTGTGTGTGTGTGTGTGTGTGTGTGTGTGTGTGTGTGTGCATTGCTTTTGAATAATAGCACTTTGTTTATTGTTTATGACTATGTACTCTTCTCTTTCTTTTTTTTTATATCTCTCTCTCTCTCTCTCTCTCTCTCTCTCTCTCTCTCTCTCTCTCTCTCTCTCTCTCTCTCTCTCTCTCTCTCACACACACACACACACACACACACACACACACACACACACACACACACACACACACACACACACACACACACACACACACACACACACACACACACACACACACACTCACAGCTACCAAGTGTGTATTAATGTGAAACAAAATATATCTTTCCATCATATGACAAGTTTCGTGTTTTCAACCTAGTACCTTTATGTCGGTAGTAGTTATATTTGAGTCACTAATAGTCAAGTGTAATGGAATAGTTTAGTCCACTCAACATGTAAGTTTGCAATAAGTCAGAGAACAATTTTCTTCCCTGGTCTTTCTATATTCGTTGTTAATGTAAGGTGACATGCGGGGCAGCGTGAGGCGGGCGGCAGCGGCACCTGGTCTCTAAACACTAAAGGTGCCATGCCGCATGCGAGAATTTTCTTCAAGTCCAAGAGAAAATATGTCTGTGATCGGACACGAGGCGGCGAGACACATAACCTCGTATTACACGGTGTGATGTGCCTCGACATGACCCGGCGTAGCAGCATTCAGTAACACAAGATGTCCCCAGCGCAACACAGCTAAGTAAGACTAACATCATGAATCCAGCTGCTGATGAAAACACACACAGAACACACAGGCAGCACACGCGTCGTCCTGCAGAGTCTGGCTAAACATATCGTATATTTCATGCACCATACTACAATGACTAATGCCTAATTTTCAAGTGTTAATAGAAATAAATACAAAATGTCATGTACACAAAAATATTAGTTGGATTTAAAGCCATGAATAATATGAAAGATAAGAGTTGCTTTTACATGCATGACATGAAATGAATAATAATGATAGACATGTTTTCAATCCCAGCCCAAGAAAGTTTGTTGACACACGTAACGTCACTATCCACATGTCCAAACAAACTTCATCCAAGGCTGGACGGTCGAAGGAAATACTCCTCGTCTGGAGGCACTTCATAGAGCCAAGATTTGTCCAGCTTGCCACCGAGGCCTTCATATAATGGCGGAAAACATTCTTTACTGCTGAAAATCTAGCTTTACTGATATTAACTGAGGCTCAAAGGCTGCATATAAAGATCACGAGGAACGGAGAGAGATTACAGGTGGCCCAGGAAGGTTACGAGGCACAAAAAGGTAAACCATTGGTAGGTAGGAGTGGGCATGTAACAGGTAGCTGAAGGAAAGGTTATGAAAAACAGAGCAGACAGGTTACATGTGGCTGCAAGGATGTTGTGAAGAGCAGGTAGTAATATTAATGTTTACGCAGCGTTGAAGGTGGAATGGAGTGTGTGCATAGACTTTAAAGAAGATATTACGTAATTTCTTAAGTGAGTAATAAAGTCTGGTAGTGTATTTTGGTGTTTAAAATATTCGGGAACTGAAAAATGGGAAGATGCAGCTGTCAGTTGTTAATGATACTAATCTTGTTTGTCTCAAGAAGAATGAAGGCTGACAAGTAAGGTGGGAAGTAAGAAGACATGAATTTAGACTAATAACCTAAGGTGTCCATAAATTATATCAGAGCTGGAAAAACAGAGTATCCAGACAAAACAACATTAACCTTTGCTCTTATTCGTTAACACCAAGGACTTGCCGCCGTGTAGATTGTTGAGGATTTAGCAGCAGAGTGTTGTTTACTCACATAACTAGAAGCATCAACACAAGGTTTACACACACGCGAGGTACACAACATTGAAGTTAAACAAAACAGTCTTCATCAGTACTTATGACATCACCAAACACCTCCATGGTTACTTGATCCTTTCTTCAATCCTTCAACATTTTCTTACTTTCCGCAGCCTCATCAGTCTCTGCTAGTCTCTATAAACTCCTTCCGTCCTTCTCTCTCTCTCTCTCCTCTCTCTCCAAACCATTCCTTATCCACCTTCCATCTTTTTCCTTTGCTCTATCCTTTTCCCAACATTTCAAGGCCAGTCCCTCCCCCTCTCCCCTTAGCTCTCTCCTGGCTTCCGGTTGGTCTCGGGTTGTCGGATCAAATGAGGAAGACTAGTTTTCACCGCCCGAGGCTGTGTCTCCTCATTAGTGATGTTTGTGAACACTACTGCCACGCTGACTCGCCCACCCACCCCCGCCCCTCTTTGGTGAGGCAGGAAGGGAGAGTGAGGGGAGGGGAAGGTGGGAGGAGGGTGAAGGGCAGGATAAGGGGGATAAGATGAGAAGGGTGAGGGGAAAGGGGTGAGATGAAACGGTGAGTGGGAGTGAAAAAAAGAAAGGGTGGGTGGCAGGGGTCAAAAGTAAGGATTAGGGAAAGGGATGAGGAAGGGTGAGAATGTCAAGGTTGTGTGGGAATGGGTGAAGGGAAGACAATATGGGTGAAAGCATGACAGTGGTGTTAGTATTGGTGAGGGGAAGAAACAAAGGAAAAAGGGTAAAGAAGAAGGGATTATCGAGCCAAGGTGAGGGTGTCTAGTTAAGGTTGAACTGGTAAATGAAACACAGTGATGTAACAAGGCTAAGAATATCAGGATAAGACTGTCTGTATAAGTGAGGTATAAGTGAGGGATGCGGAGTCAAATATGCACAAGGATAAGGGAGGAAAGTAAGGGTATAAGTAAGGAGTTAAGACATGTGTTACACCTCACACTAATACTCGCTGTGTCCTGTGTCCTGTGTCCTTGGGTAACGTGTCTATAAGGATCTATAACATGCTTCTGCCTCTTTATAATCCCTTCCTGTGCATCTGATTCCTATTGAGATCAAAGGGCGCTATCCTCCCTTCCTCAGGCCTTACACGGGAGAGTATTAGTTATTTTTTTCTTTTTATCTCCAGCAGGAAAGATTCAACCTCATTTGCAGGTCACCGTAGCTGCCGCAGGTTTTGTAGCAGCAGTGATTAGTGAAGTGATAGAAAAGTATTGGAGGTTAGAAATTATATGATTTTCAACGTTTTATATGACTCCAAGATTTTTTTTCGTATATCTATCCGTCAACCGTCTCTCTTCTCTCTCTCTCTCTCTCTCTCTCTCTCTCTCTCTCTCTCTCTCTCTCTCTCTCTCTCTCTCTCTCTCTCTCTCTCTCTCTCTCTCTCTCTCAATTCGTACTCTGTTGATTGTCGTTACAGTTCAAGGGTGTCTATGAGTGAATTAGCGTGCAAACAGGCGAGAGAATGAACATGTGAGTATGAGAGTGAGTGAATAAGAGAGTGAGTGAATAAGAGAGTGAGTGAATGAGTAAGTGAGTGAGTCATCTGAGTCCTTTAATGTCTTTAAAGTTACTAACAAGATAGAGAAACGTTCCTTTTCTTCTTGTTTTCATCGCAATTCAATGATTTCTTGGTGATTCTTCTGGTTCACGTTACCATTGTTTAACCTTTCCTTTCACAATTTCAGAAGGACGTTTTCTTTCAAAATTTTACTCAATTCACTATCTCAAAGGTGTTATTTCATCCATTGTTTTTTTTTCTCCTTCTTTATTCGCTTTAAAATGTCCTTTCCTTTACTCAAATGTTCCTTCCTGTCTTTGCTAAAAAAAGAAAGAGTGTCTCCGTTTTTCATGCATTGTTTCCTCTTTGCTCGTAACACAACGGTGAGTGTGCAGCAGGACGGGCAGTCTTTGTCCCATTGAACGCAGCTCTTTTTAAGTATTCACCACTGCTTATTTCCCTTAGACACTTCACGTTGTTAAAGAGAGAGCAAAGAACAGCTGGGGACTGGGCGAGGCGTGGGGGGATCTGTACACCCACTCCCTGACCCTAGCAAGCTTCGAGTAGGGGGCTTACAGGACCCGTACGCCCACTTGTAGCCTTGGGAGGGTTGAAGGGGAGATGGCGGGCAGTACTGGCCTCTGTATTGTTGTATCAAATTACAGTGACTGGATTGTCAGGGTGAAGAGGCCGTCAAGGCAGAGCGTCGCGGTGGTGACTTCATTTCCTCTCCGCAGGGACGTTCTGGTGTGGCGGGGATGAGTTCCTATGAGTCGAGGGTCAAGCCACGATGTCCACTTCAACGTCACGCCTCTGGGATGTGAGCTACAGCCTCAACTCGTCCCTTCACCTCAGAGTACTCCCGATGAAAGGCTAGAAATTAATAAATTGCCTCGTTGTTGGGAGCTTTTGGAGAAGTAACAATACAAATGAACACCACTGCTCCTCCTCCTCCTCCTCCTCCCTCTCACCCTCCCACTCCTCATTCCAATGTATGTGTTCCCTCTAAAAAGGTACAAATTGGTCTGTTAACGAAGGGAAATCAAAGAAAGAGAGAGAGAGAGAGAGAGAGAGAGAGAGAGAGAGAGAGAGAGAGAGAGAGAGAGAGAGAGAGAGAGAGAGAGAGAGAGAGAGAGAGAGAGAGAGAGAGAGAGAGAGAGAGAGAGAGAGGTAAAGTTAAGGGTGGAAGGAAAGTGTTTCAACAGTACAAGATCAAAGGGTTGATTCCCTTCCACACTGTCTACAGGTCTGATTACAGCCTCTCGCAACACAACAGATTTGAAAGCAACACCACCACCACCTTCACCACCACCACCACCACCACCACCACCACCACCACCACCACCACCACCACCACCACCACCACCACCACCACCAGCGCCAGCAGCAACAACAACAACAACAGAAGCACCAACAAGAGCAGGAGTAGGATTAAGGTCTCAGCTGACCCCCTGCAGGCTATTTTCATTTCTCTCTCTCTCTCTCTCTCTCTCTCTCTCTCTCTCTCTCTCTCTCTCTCTCTCTCTCTCTCTCTCTCTCTCTCTCTCTCTCTCTCTCTCTCAGGCATATCCTCCAGGGCTTCCACCTCCTTCGGTATGCATTTCCCTTCCTTCACAGCTTCTCTTGGTGTTATCTTGATGCACAACGTACCCAGGCAAAGGCGAGGGGAGGAGGGGCGCACACACACACACACACACACACACACACACACACACACACACACACACACACACACACACACACACACACACACAGCTGCACCAATAACTACAGCAGGGGCAGGGTTGGAAGTGATGAACGACTACACCACTTCTAACGGGACATGTGGATGGGTTACAGCACAGACTTCTCTCCTCTCTTACATTCACCGTCACTTGCACACCACAGCCACAAGCAAATTATTTCAACAACACCAGCAGGAGGAGGAGAAGGAGGAGGAGGAGGAGAAAGAGGAGGAGGAGAAAGAGGAGGAGGAGGAAGAGGAGAAAGAGGAGGAGGAGGAGGAGGAGGAGGAGGAGGAGGAGGAGGAGGAGAAAGAGGAGAAGGATAACAACGTGTGACCTAAATCGTAACACTTCATGCTCCGGTGGGCACATATCTGGGTGTGATCTGTGTCCATGGAGGGCTCCGAACACGGTCCTCGCCCTCCCTTTACGTCCTGCCGCTGCGGGAGGTCGATGGGAACAGTGCCCAGCAAACGAGACTCAAGCTGGAGGGAGTGAGGGAGGGAGAGTAAGGCGAGCGACAAACAAGGGGGACAATATCCTTGTGCGGGCGTGATGCATGGAGACGAAGGAGCATAACTGGTGTTGAAAAGAACGGTGAAAATAACAGTTGAAGGAGAACGGGGAGATGGACAGCACTGGCGACGGTGATGGGGGTGATGGGGTGTGATGGGGTGTAGGAGGAAATAAATGGATGAAGAAATATATAGGAAGAGAGAGAATACTTCGATACATACATGCATAAACCAGAAAAGCCAAACCAATCAACACACACACACACACAGACATAAAGGTTGACATACAGACAAGCAACGCCCACATAAGGTAGTAATGGACTAACTTTACAACCCGTTGAAGGGAGGCAGGAATATATATATATATACACAGATGGTGATGGCAGGAAGAGGGATATTTTCAAGGCTTGATTTCCCAGGAGTGGCTCGCCTTCCCTGGCCCGCACATTATACGCCACCACAACGCAATGAGCAACGCCATGAGAGTAAGGACGAGGAGGGAGCCACGCTGAGCCTCACACTAACCACGTCTGCTGCCTTTCCTCCATCCAATCCTAGCCTATATTTCCTTCCCAGCATTCCTCCCTCTCTCCCTCCCTCCATACTACTTCCTTCTACCCTCCCTCCTTCTTTGGCATTAATAAGGTGGTTACGTTAAGTCATCTGATCACAAATAGGGAATAAGAAATACTAGAAACACATTCGAAGTATCTTTTGACGACTGATGAAAAGTTTAGCTCAAGTATTTATTTATTTTCTTTATCTAAGGAATAATTAATTTCACCGTGTGTTTCATCCTTCCTTCCTTTGCATGTGGAGGGCGTCGTTGGGTCCTTTCAACATGCGCAGGATAATCAAGAGAGAAAAAAAGGAAAAAATATCTGGCACAATTTGATGTCTGACGCAAGGGTTGGGTTGGGTTGGGTTGGGTTGGCGGGTGAGAGCGAGGCAGGAGCGGCAGCCAGCTTGAAGGGAACAGCAGCTCATGATATTAAATTGTTACGGTGCAAGGGAGTAACAAGGGATGCAACACCACTACCATTTAGCACTCCACTGCCTCTCCTTCCCTGCAACGTTACGATGAGGGGCGTAAAAGGTGTAAGAGAAATGCAAGGCACTTCACCACCTTTAAACGCGGCCCCCCCTCCCTCCCTCCCCCACTCCAAGGAAGACACACACCAAGGGAACTCTCCAAAAACCCTCAACACCAAACTGAGAACGTATGAGCGACGGGGAATGAATGGCTTTATTTACATCAGACGCTCGCCTTGCCCTCTGACGCACCGCCTGACGGACGAGCCTCGCCTAACAAGCACTCGCGTTTCCTGCCCACCAGAGAGTCGTTCGCTCGCAGTCCAGGTAAACACAGGTGGAAGTGGGATGTGTCTAGGTGAAGGCAGGTGGGGATAGGGAGCACCTGTGTCAGGGAAAGGATTACAGGTATTACATCTTGAAGTCTGTTTGTGTGTGTGTGTGTGTGTGTGTGTGTGTGTGTGTGTGTGTGTGTGTGTGTGTGTGTGTGTGTGTGTGTGTGTGTGTGTGTGTGTGTGTAGTAATATCTAAAAGAGGTTATTTATTTACATTCGTCGTAAATGGGCCACAAGCGGATCTTCAATAATTCAGTTTGTGCAAAGTTTAAAGCGGCACACCGACAACACGTGCATGTGTGGCCCTGTTGGTGCCGCCCTTACACCTGTACACCTGTACACCTGTACACCTGTACATCTGCACATCTGTACACCTGACAGCTAATGCAGAGCTAGGAGAGTGTTTGTGTGTGTGTGTGTGTGTGTGTGTGTGTGTGTGTGTGTGTGTGTGTGTGTGTGTGTGTGTGTGTGTGTGTGTGTGTGTGCGTGTGTGTGTGTGTGTGTGTGTGTGTGTGTGTGTGTGTGCGTGTGTGTGTGTGTGTGTGTGTGTGTGTTTTATGAATCTGGATGCGCATCTACACACACAGAACGCCTCCGTAACTTTGCACACACACACACACACACACACACACACACACACACACACACACACAGAAGTCCTCAAGTTATAATGTGAAGGAAGCGTTACGACTGCCTCTATAAAACGTTCCTCTCGCCCATTCAGAGGCAGGAGGTGAAAGCGTCCCCTCATTGTTTACGGAGGAGGTAGACAGTTCCAACGGCATCCTGATTGGTCCGGCTCCTTCCCCAACAGCCTTTAAAGAACAGTA
This sequence comes from Metacarcinus magister, assembly GCA_029783475.1. Classification (NCBI taxonomy): domain Eukaryota; kingdom Metazoa; phylum Arthropoda; class Malacostraca; order Decapoda; family Cancridae; genus Metacarcinus; species Metacarcinus magister. The sequence continues at coordinate 5,909,648 of JAPQNM010000036.1, forward strand.
GTGATTGCTTCCCGGATGAGGACAGAGTTTCCTCGACCATTCCCTTACTGCGGGGGGAGACAAACGTGTTCCCAGTAACCTGACGAAGGCGAAGACGGGGATGTAGGATTGGAGTGCCGGAGAGAGTTGGTAGTACAGGTAAGTTAATCGAGACAGGTTTGAGGATTGATAGGGAAGAGATGAGGGAGTTAGGAAGGATTTGGTGTAGGTATAAAGATGAAGGGATAGGATGGGAGGGAAAGGGAATGTGACAGCGTTCTAGTAGGGAAAGGAGATGTTCAGCAAGGATAAAACATGGAGGGGTACGCGGATGTGATGCTATTGAAGGAGGCGGTGAAGGGGTGAGGGTTGTTTGCTTGTCCATAAAAGTAAGAGAAAGTGGACTGAAGGAGGAGAGAGAGAGTATGATATTGCCTCAGTTGTCGTGAAGGTTTGAATGTATGAGTGTAAGTCAATAGCGGTGTGTGTGTGTGTGTGTGTGTGTGTGTGTGTGTGTGTGTGTGTGTGTGTGTGTGTGTGTGTGTGTGTGTGTGTGTGTGTGTGTGTGTTGTGTTATGTCTCATGTCCATTTGTGATGATTACATGGACACCCACAGACACACACACATACAAACACACACAAAAACACACACAAACACACACACAAACACACAAGGGAACACCTCAAGAAAAATCTTTTGATGGAGACGCAAGAACACATCGCCACAAGGAGACAAAAAAAAAATTCAAGATACAAGGTCGGTTTTGAGTAAGGGAGAAAAGGTCACAGAGTTCTTGTGGAAGGTGGGAAGGGAAGTGGATGGCTTAGGAGAGGTAAAGTGGATCATGGTAGATAAGAGCCGGGAGCAACACAGGGAGGGGAAGCTGTAGATGAGGAGGGAGATAAGGGGAGAGTAAGGGTGCGAGGGATAATGGAAAGGAATGTTAGATGGAAGGGAATGTCGAAGGGAGAGGCGCACACTTGGAAGGAAAGTGAAGATAGGATACTGGGAAGTGAGAGAGAGGGAGAGAAAAAAAGACAGACTGTTGGTGAGGGGGACGTGAGTGAGAGGTATTGGGGGTGCGGGTGGTGGGGGCGTGGCATGAAGGGGTGTGGAGGAGGCTGGGTGGATGATTCCGTGGCATTATTTCATGAGAACAAGGAGCCTTCACCGTCACCATCCTACGGAAACACAGACTCAACAGCAGCATCGGAAAACAACTGAACTGCACACGGGGGAAAAAAGAAAAGAAAAGAAAAGAAAAGAAAAGAAAAAAGAAAAAAAGAGATAAGAGGTAGAAGGTTGTTGAAAAGATATCGAAATGAAAAAAATAATGGAAAATAAACAGGACACACACACACACGAGAGAGAGAGAGAGAGAGAGAGAGAGAGAGAGAGAGAGAGAGAGAGAGAGAGAGAGAGAGAGAGAGAGAGAGAGAGAGAGAGAGAGAGAGAGAGAGAGAGAGAGAGAGAGAGAGAGAGAGATTACATAAACAGTAATAACACACGTTGCCGATAGAGAAATAAAAGTGTAAAGGTGAAACACGTCTGGTTCAAAAAACTATAAAACGAAACTTGAAAAAAGAAACTCACAAACTTGTAATAATTGGAAATACACACACAATAGTGAACAATAGGACAAGTGTAAGTTTAATAATAGGAACCGAGGAAGAATAAAAAAAATACAATTAAAAAAAAAATTATCATAAACTACACGCTTAAAAAAAAAATATTAAACCGTAGAATCCGAAAAGAAAAAAAAATCACAATAAAATGAAGAACGTAAACCAACCACACATTAACGACCAATACCTATAAAATAAATTAAAATAAATAAATAAATAAAAACTACAAAATACTCGTCCCTCGCCAAGGTAAGAGTGTCTCCCTTGCTGCAGACACTCCCACGTCCCGTCAGTAATCCATGGTAGAGGGGAGTAACGAGGGGATGTACAACAGGCACAAGACAACCTCAAACAAGTGAACAAGATGCAACAATGTCAACGATGTTTTATCTGGAGTCATTTCACTTTTTATCTTAGGTGTGTGTGTGTGTGTGTGTGTGTGTGTGTGTGGCCGGGAACTACCACCTGCATATAGTGTTACCTGTTGTATTTCCTAGGACTTAATAATAATACCTAACAAGCTCGATTATGTATGTAAGTTAATTAATGAAGTAGAGTTATTTGCATAAACAAGTAATTAAAATCGACATCAGAACATAATAAATGGAGACAGGAGGTAATGTGCACATGTTGGAGGTGCGTTCAGTAATAAGGGAAATTTGACGGCACCTACAGGGTCAGGGTCAGCGTCGAGGGAGGCGCTGCTGGTGCATGTTGATGACGCATGATGCCACCTGTCGCCTGACTCTACATCAATTACAAACGAATGGCTCGGAGATATTTACTCGTCTCCATCGCTAGTTACATGTGTGGAAGTACGTAGTTTGTAGTGTTGCACGACGCGGGGAGAGCCAGACAGGTGCTAATGACATGCACACGTTCAAGGTTGTCTGTTGATACCGCTCACCTGTTGGGATCTCTCTCTCTCTCTCTCTCTCTCTCTCTCTCTCTCTCTCTCTCTCTCTCTCTCTCTCTCTCTCTCTCTCTCTCTCTCTCTCTCTCTCTCTCTCTCTCTCTCTCATAATAATAATAATAATAATAATAATAATAATAGTAACAATAACAGCCAATAAAATAATGTACCTTGACAAGGCTCCGCCATTACAATTTCCTTCCTAATGCTTTTTTAAATACACGAGAAATCTATTACGCCTAGTATAACCATGATTTAAATGACGGAGTTGTCTAATTACTAACACCAATAAAAAAAATTCACAAAAATATTGACTATCCTTGCACTACTCTGGGCATTACTTCCGTTTATTTATCATTAACATTTCATTAAACTACTCTGCGGTAAAAGAAAAAAAAATTGCAATGAATGTTACTGAAAAAATGTCACGTTACAAAATATTTACTTATTTTGTAGTATTTTTCTACTAAACTTAATCAACACGTTTACTAATTATCATAAAAAATAACAGAAGGGACTTATTTCTTTCCCTCCTCCTTCTCCTTCTCCTTCTAGTCTTCCTTCTCAATGTTCTCCTTCCGCGCCTACACTTCCTCCTCTTCACCTCCTCAAGTGCAATTCTCATGCTAATTCATCGTGGTGGAGAGAAGCTCAATTTTTAAGGCACCTCCCAAAGGCATCATTACACTTTCTTTATCCCTCTGCGTGTGATCCTCGTCCATTCTAGTCTTTTCTGTTACTGCCTTCCTACTTTTTCTTCCGTCACGTTAAAATGCACGGAGGCTTACCTGCTGCCGCCTACCTGTAATATGAGTTTAACATGTATATAACGTGTGTTAGCTGCAGGAAGGCTTGCTGTATCTTTTAATGGATGCTCTCAAGTGTGTTGTCTTATTTTTGAGAGTTAACTTTAAGCGGCAAGTTTTCATCCAGAAACTGTTAATTATTCAATCATTTTATACACCACGCAGACTCGACCTTAAGAGAAATAATTTACCGCTAAAGATGAGCGATAACATTATTACATTAGTCTATTAATATAAACACACACACACACACACACACACACACACACACACACACACACACACACACACACACACACACACACACACACACACACACACACACACACGTAGTACAACACTCGGACAGAGCCTATCAATGTACACACACAAACAAGCAACAAATAAGAAGAATAAACAAAAGGAAAATGTGCTATAGAAGTTTTTGGAAAAGGGACACAAAGAAAAAAGAAACACTCAATCATACACTCTACACCTACACCATACATACATACATATATAAATACATACATACATACATACATACATACATACATACATACATACATATACATTCACACATACATAGGCAACAGCAAACTGCAATAAAGACATTTTGGATACACGTGTGAACATGTACATGAATATATGTAAGTAGTGTGTGTGTGTGTGTGTGTGTGTGTGTGTGTGTGTGTGTGTGTGTGTGTGTGTGTGTGTGTGTGTGTGTGTGTGTGTGTGTGTGTGTGTGTGTGTATGCAGCGAGTCTGAGAATAGTTAGAAATTGTCCATAATTAACCTGACTAGTTAATTAGCTTTATAATTAGCTAGTTATGGTGCGACACGAAGTGAATCCTGGCTGATGAAGAATCGATTTTTATTCATCACGGTCGAGGCCAAACATTATCTATTATCAGAAAGGTGGAAGGGAATAGCGGGCCGCCCACACCTTGCCTGGGGACGACCTTGGCCCACCAGGTACAAGGTGACCGTCAACCTGTGTTACCTGACAAGGGGTGAAGGTGTTATTGGATTTGTTGGGAGTTCTATCTCTTCGTGTTTTGTTTTGGGTGTTTTGTTCCTATGTTAATTGTTTCTTGTATGTGATTTATGTGTATTTGTTCTCCATCTTCTTTCTTCT
>JAPQNM010000036.1:5916589-5919089 GCA_029783475.1 Metacarcinus magister
ATTATTATTATTATTATTATTATTATTATTATTATTATTATTATTAGGAGTAGTAGTAGTAGCAGTAGTAGTAGTAGTAGTAGTAGTAGTAGTAGTAGTAGTAGTAGTAGTAGTAGTAGTAGTAGTAGTAGTAGTGGTTGTTGTTGTAATAGTCGTAGTGGTAGTATTAATTGTTACTCCTCTCATCCTACACACAGTACTAAGTCTCTATACACAAAGGGAGGCAGGTGTTTGTCAGTATGAAGATTGATTGGTGCGTCAAATGGAGGTGAAAGGTGTTTACGCGGTGCAGAACATAACCTTAATACACCTGACGCACATCCTCTGAACAACAGATATGTTATGTTGTGGGTCAGACAATCACTCCACCGCCGGCCAGGTTGATACGTGAATCCATGACGACGATTCTTTCCCTTTAAAACAATAACACCATGTGAATCTAGTCTCTTTAAGCATCCGGGACGCCTTTAAATTCTCTTGTGTCAATATTGATAGCTGACTCGACTTATATCTCCCTAAAAGATCAAAAAAAAAAAATGTTGCTTCTCTTTTATCTGTATACAAGTCCTGAAACTGCTCGTGTTCGCTTTTATAAACTTCCATTAAAGTCTCCTCCCATCAGCTCGATAATTCCATGTCGCTCGCTACCACTCAACACATCAAGACGCCACACAACTTGGCGGCTGACACAACAGTTTTACCTAATAGTGTGGCGCCAACCGGGCTGCATGAGACACGATTTGATTTGGGATGGAAAGGGAAGAAGGTCGACCTGAATTAAAGGAGGAGAAACCCGAACTAAGATGAGTTTTCAGAAGCCGAATGAAGGCAGTGGGAGAAGACCGAATTTAAAGGATTGGAAGGATGAGGCCAACATTGACTAATAGGAGAAGGGTTAAAGACAAGGCTTAAGGGGAGAACAAAGAAAATTACGGGAAGGAAACACACAAATTAAAGGTGAAGAGATTGAATTCAAGGGATGAAACAAACAAATAATCTAAGGGAAAAAAGACAATTTGAAGGGAAAATAAGGTCAATTAAGGAAGGAAAAAACCCAAATGAAGTTGAAGATATAGAATTAAAAAAGAGAGAACAAAAAAGGGAAGAAAAAGGACCAATTACGGGGAGAAAATGCACATTAAAGGAAAGAGAGAGAGAGAGAGAGAGAGAGAGAGAGAGAGAGAGATAGAGAGAGAGAGAGAGAGAGAGAGAGAGAGAGTAGACGAGAGAGAGAGGAGAGAGAGAGAGGAGAGAGAGAGAGAGAGAGAGAGAGAGAGAGAATGTGTGTATGTGTAGGGGGGAGGGCGGAGAGGTGGGACTCATTAGCGCAGAGATGGAGTGAGGCGGAGTGAAGGGAGGAAAGGAGCTTATGTCATGCACAGGTGTGTCTTGAGAGAGAGAGAGAGAGAGAGAGAGAGAGAGAGAGAGAGAGAGAGAGAGAGAGAGAGAGAGAGAGAGAGAGAGAGAGAGAGAGAGAGAGAGAGAGAGAGAGAGAGAGAGAGAGAGAGAGAGAGATGGCATTGACTTACGCTCCCTCCTCCACGAAAACAAACCTCAAATTGTATATACACATGGAATTAACTTAACCACTACCTTTGAGAGCGTCACCTGATCCTCCTCCACCTACAACTACAACTGTTACTTATCAATACAAACCAAACAGATCTGCATTATTACACTTAGTTGTTTTTCTTCACTGTGGCGAGAAATTTCAAGGACATAAAAAGTAAAATTGACAGGAAATCAGCAGAGCATTAGAAACCATGGTAGAAAAAGTCATTAAAGTGTCAAAACGGGAAACTAACACGTAAGAAATAGATGAAAAAAAGATATAACTCACATGAAAAAAGTAGAGTAAAACGAAATGTCAAAACTATATATAAAAAAAAAGTAATAGAAAAAAAAGAAGAAAAAAAAATAGAAAGATAAAAGACGAAACACCATCAAAAAGTTATCATTTCCAAGAATGAAAATTGATTGCTCGATTCTTTATTATTTCTGGCAAACTTTTCTTCCTATTTCTCTTTTTTCTTCTTTTTTTTTTTTTGGGGGTAATCAAGAAAAATGGCAGGAACTAATTGTATTTAGTATAACCCACGAAACATTTTTCCCACTCGCTTCCTGGACCATAAGTAAGAAATGTGAGCCAGGACTTAGCTTCCCCACTGTACTACTTCGTGTTCTGGTTGTAATATCTCTCTCTCTCTCTCTCTCTCTCTCTCTCTCTCTCTCTCTCTCTCTCTCTCTCTCTCTCTCTCTCTCTCTCTCTCTCTCTCTCTCTCTCTCTCTCTCTCTCTCTCTCTCTCTCTCTCTCTCTCTCTCTCTCTCTCTCTGTGTCTTGAAAGGAAATGGGAAATAGTAAGGAAGAGGAAAGGAGTCGTTGTAGGTCTTTTTCCCGAGCCGCTATCACAAGAATCAAGGTGTCTCTTCATTAACACACCAACACCAACACCAACACCAACACCAACACCAACAAAGGAGAAGCAATACTCGGGCAATA
>JAPQNM010000036.1:5924089-5926155 GCA_029783475.1 Metacarcinus magister
GAACTGTAATTAGCGAACTTGTTTTTCTTTTATATACATTTTATCTTCTTTCTTTTTTTTTTTGCCTACGGTCAGTCTCCCTGTTTCTATGTTTTATGTTTTTTTATGTTATCTATGTTTTCTGTTTCCATGTTTTATAGTTTTTATGTTATCTATGTTTTCTGTTTCTATGTTGTATGGTTTTCATGTTATCTATGTTTTCTGTTTCTATGTTGTTGTTTTTTGTCTTCGGTCAGCCTCCGTGTCCCATTAAATAGATATATGACACCATTCCTTTTACACTAATCAACTCTAACCTTACTTAACCTATCCTGACGTCACTTAATATACCACTTAATATAACCATTTATCTTCCCTCCCATTCCCCATTTCTGATTCTTTCTGCTTTCCGCCGCTAACCCATCGTGTAGTTAGTATCGCAGCGTTTAATATTAGTGATTTTAGACATGAAAAGGTGTGATCGTAATCCTCTCCCTTGTGCGCTCCTCCACTAAGCTTGACTCACCCTCCCTCTCTCCACCTCTTAGGAAAATAACGTAAATCCTCATTAGAACCTCATCCACTCCTTAAAAACTCATCATCGACTAAAATATCCACCCATCCACCCTACCTACATCCACATCTTGACGTTATCCTCCACTTGTACCCAAAAGCACACCTTCATAACCTATTCATCACACACTTTATCTCCTCTTCCTCAGGCCAGCGAATCCTTTTGACCAATCTTCTTAATTTGTAACTTAGCTCCTGCCATAAGGAGGAGAAGGAGCTGTCGTTATCACCCTCTACTACGCGAGCAAGAGGAGGAGGAGGAGGAGGAGAAGGGGGAGGAGGAGGAGGAGGAGGAGGAGGAGGAGGAGGAGGAGGAGGAGGAGGAGGAGGAGGAGGATGAGGAGGATGAGGAGGAGGTGTTCGCTAACCTCTTCAGGCCCCGTCAGCCCCACTCACCGTTCCGCTACACCAGGGAGAGTAAGAAAGGACAACACATTCTCAAGTTTCGTGCGTGATGCGTTCAGCGTTGCCTGATTCAGTTTAGGTCCACCAAGGGAACCAGGCTGACCCAAGCAACTCCTGACCTCATTCCCAGCAACCATGACCCTCCCTGATGACCTCTGATAGCCTGGGAGGAAGGGAATATATACATGGGATAGGTAAGGGAACTGGTAATGGTGTGGATACATGTCTTTTTTGCAGTTGATCGTTGAGTTGTTGGTATTGATTCTGGTGGTGATGGTGGTGGTGGTGGTGGTGGTGGTGGTGGTGGTGGTGGTGGTGGTGGTGGTGGTGGTGGTGGTGGTGGTGGTGGTGGTGGTGGAGCATCTTTTATCTCTTCTTCATGTGTGTGTGTGTGTGTGTGTGTGTGTGTGTGTGTGTGTGTGTGTGTGTGTGTGTGTGTGTGTGTGTGTGTGTGTGTGTGTGTGTGTGTGTGTGTGTGTGTGTGTGTGTGTGTGTGTGTGTGTGTGTGGGTGTGTGTGCGCGCGCTCTCTCTCGTTACTTACATGAGGAGACGGCAGTGTGTAATGGCGTTAAACTCACCAAGCACTTTGTTTATTCTCTCTCTCTCTCTCTCTCTCTCTCTCTCTCTCTCTCTCTCTCTCTCTCTCTCTCTCTCTCTCTCTCTCTCTCTCTCTCATTCATTCTCTCTCTCTTTCTCCGTTCCTGTTTACTCTCCTATCTGGTATTCCTAACTGAGCGTGTAAGTTTTATCTCATTAACACATTCTGCTGCCTTCGCTCCCCAAACAAGGAGGGAAAAGAGGATGTGGTCTTACTTAAGCAGCCACTCGCCGGCCTCCCTCAGGACCCAAGCAAAACAAGACGAGGAGTGAGCTACCTCCTCAGTGTGGTAAATAAAGACAACGTCATTAGTCAGTCTTTCCTTCTAGATTCTTGTGGTTAAAGCGAATGAGAGAGAGAGAGAGAGAGAGAGAGAGAGAGAGAGAGAGAGAGAGAGAGAGAGAGAGAGAGAGAGAGAGAGAGAGAGAGAGAGAGAGAGAGAGAGGAGAGAGAGAGAGAGGAGAGAGAGAGAGAGAGAGAGAGAGAGAGAGAAGAGAGTTAAGGAAGAGA